>VZRS01003005.1:34368-63919 GCA_013398055.1 Ifrita kowaldi
ACTCCCCAGCCCCTCTCAGACTCCCCATCCCCTCTCAGACTGCCCATCCCCTGCTCAGGCTCCCCATCCCCTGCTCAGATTCCCCATCCCTACTCAGACTCCCCATTCCCTCTCAGACTCCCCATCCCTGCTCAGACTCCCCATCCCTGCTCAGACTCTCCATCCCTGCTCGGGCTCCCCATCCCCTGCTCAGACTCCCCATCCCTGCTCAGACTCCCCATCCCTGCTCAGACTCCCCATCCCCTCTCAGATTCCCCATTCCCTCTCAGACTCCCCATCCCCTGCTCAGACTCCCCATCCCTGCTCAGACTCCCCGTCCCCGCCAGGCACTCAAGCACAGCACTGCTCCATTTCCACCAGCAGCAAGAAACCACCGAGCAGGCAGCCACCTCCATGTGATGGCTGCGAGGAGCTGCTATCACTGCCGTTCCAGTGCCCTTACACATATTGACATTTTGGTACAAAGGTTAATTATAACTGGTTATTCTTAAATGAAACCACAAACACCCTTTTCCCCCTGTTTTATTACTTTATAACTCACCATATAAACCTGATTCCTATAACCATAAAACAAAGCTGAAACGAGTTGGACATGTACCAGTGAGGAGAAAAAGAAATAGCCGGAGGGGCCTCTCAGCTGTGCAGTAATGTATATCCATGTGGATTTCTGCGTCTCCTACTCTCGTGGAAACTTAATATTCCAATCAGCTCCTGAGCTACTGCATTAAGAGCCAGCGAGCGCATCAGTGCCCCTATAGCTGAGGGAATATTACTCACCGGGTCATGGTCGGCTGAGTAAAATACAACCCTCATATATCATCATAACTGCCAGCAAATGACAATTATAATTGAGACGGCAATAACTAGGAAAGAGTTCTTTAATTTAACATCCAATTATTACAAGTTATCACTCCTTAATAAATGTAATATAACAGACAATCAATGTTGCATGCGACGGGCCAGGCTGCATTGGGATGGGAAATTTATATCCTGGGGAAAAAATACTGTGTGTGTGGGTTCTGCTTTTAAAAGTCTGCAGTGGTTGTGATAAGTGTAGCAGGAACTCGAGCTATAAATAGCTGGCTGCCATCGTCACATTTGCATATGTACAATAGCTCCAGGCCAAGGGGAGGAAAAAAAGATTACTTCTCCCCTGTGTAGTAAAATAAGAACAACAATAGAAAGCAAAGCGTGGCGTGTGAGCGCCTTCCCCACGCCCCGCAAACGAGCCCCTTAAAAGGGGAGCACAGCAAATCCTGATAAAAATCACATTAATAGCAAAGGACGTGATTCTGATCAGCTTCAAAGGGGACCACGGCGAGCAAGTGCTTAAACCTTCACGAAATCAGATCATTTGGGTATTAATTTTTTCCCTGTGCCCTTTCTGAGTGCTTTCACGGTGCAATAAGCTGTGCATTCTAATGGAACCTGGAACGCTCCCGGACGAGTGGGACCGTGGTGGATATTTCAGCAGCAAATGTGGGAACCCGGCCCTGCCACAGCCAGCCAGGGGCTCTTTGTGCCAGGGGCAGGTGCTGAAAACCTCCAGCATTTCCACTGAAACCCATCTGAGCCCTCATCCACAGGCTCACCACGATCCACCGCGCTCTGCACTTGGAGGGAAGGAGGGCTGTGAGGTCCTATCTTGTTTTCCCCCCTTCCCCCTCAATTTAAGTTTTCAATGAAATCAGGCTCATATTTTCCCCTGCTGTTTCCATCTCCACAGCTAACATCTCATTTGAGTTTGCCGGCCTCAAGTTTTTGGGCAAAACTTGTTTTTCTTTCCTCCTTAAAGCTAAACCCTCATGCAGGAGGAGAGGAGAAAGGGCTGGGGCAACCCACACTGGAAAATCCTTTTCTCATGGCATTATATGGGGCTGTTCCCCACTCCACCACGGTCCCCCCAGCCCACCCTGGCAGCCTGTGGTGTGAATTTCCCTGCCCTGTTTGGGTGAGCTGCCCGCAGCGCCGCAGCCGTGGCTCTTTGTCTCCCTCCGAAGCAGATCCCAGTAAATTGGAGAGGCTGGTTTGTTTGGTCGCTGGGTTTTTGTTGGGCGTGTTGAGGCTTTTTTTTTTTTTTTAACCACCAGACTGATTGGCTGACATCTATTTCCAAGGAGATCATTGACAGGGAGAGAATACACAGTTTACTCAACCACGGTAGAATACAGAGGCATTTGCATCAAATAGAAAAAAAAATTAATTCTACTTGAAATGCGTGTATGTGTCAGAAACACTCGACATGGAGAGTAGAAAAAACATCACTTTGAATCTGCAGCATTTATTGTACCGCACGTGCTACACCAATAAAATACGTAATTACTAGACAGGCACAGGTAAATTAACATCTTAAAAATTTCACTTTTTTATCACATACCATTTGCAACCTGTGAATTCTGTAGCACCAACCTGTCTCTTCAGGTGCTGGGGAGAGCACAAGAGCTTGCAGGATCTTGGGAGCACGCTCAGCCCAGCAGCTTCTCCCTGCCGGGATCACGGGCTCCACTTGCCAGTTCAGCCATAAACTGTATTTAATAATGTATCTTAATACAAATTAAGGCATTTTTTCTCTTTCAATTAAACTGCTTTTAAGTAGCAAAACACCAACTGCATCTAAACCCCACCAGTAATTACAGCTCCTTTCAAGTTCCGCGCATCCCCCAGCGGCACCAGGGAGAGGAGCCGGGTGCCTGCGGGATGAGCCGGCGATGGCACCACGGGGGAGAGGAGCATTCCTGGGACTGGGCTGCCCTTCCCAGGGTGGGGTTCAGGGCCCTTTGGCCACAGCTCTGGTTCCACTTGCACATTGCACATGGAAACCCCCCTTCCCGACGGCTTCCTTGTGCCACCGGCAGGAGGCCAAGCCATTGACACTGTCACCCGCCTGGCCTTGCTGGGGACACGAGATGACCTGGCTTTGCTCCTATAAAGAGCAGTAAGGGCAAGAAAAGCTGTTGATTGATACAGTTGACCATCACAGGCACCAGCTCTGCCAGGAAGTGAAACATCCAGCTGCTGTCCAGGAGCAAACCCTCACGGTGGGAGGCAGAACCCAGAGCATCCCGAGTGGCCCAAAGAGGGGCCGTGAAATTCATCTCAGACGGCATTTGGCTTCTTGTCCCTGGCTAAACTGCACCTTGTTCTAACTTGTCTGTGGCCACCAGCCCTAACCTCTCCAGAAAGCATTCCTGCTTTCATTTCCTCCCATTCGGCAGCAATTACGGAGCACCTGAGCTGCCAGAGGAGAGGGCCACTCCCTCCACACACCTCTGCTTCCCTTCCTTGGGAGACAAAACAGCCAGGCTGGTGTCTGCTGCCCTACAGCTTTCCCCAGAGTTGCCAAGCTCTCAGGAATGTCATGTTTTCTGCTGCCACACGCACAGGGAAGCCCGTGCTCTGCAGACCCTACCACTGCTCAATGACACTTCAGCATCACAATGGTTAAATGCTGCTTGGGAAGGTTCCCTCCTCCCAACTTCCCCAAAATTGTACTAAAATCTTAAGTAGAGGCATCAGAGGGACAAGATAAAGGCAAAGCCCTTCTGCAAGAGGATTTGTCTTTCAAATTGAGATTAGCAAGTGGTGTTTGGGGAAGATGAGACCCTAATCTGATTGAATAAGGGGAGTTTGTGATATCAATCTCCTTGGATCCCATTGTCTTTGTGCTGCTTTGTAAATTAATATTCATTTTCATCTCTGTTTATGCTGGATCTGTTGTGCTCGTCTCCCACTGCTGGATGAGCTGCAGCCCTGTGTGTTGGATACTGCACACCAGAACTGGCATTGTTTTGTGGTTTACCTTTATATATGTGCTTAAGGGGCACGAAGAGAGCCGCAGGGCGTGTGGGCTGCCGGGCAGAGCCAGGACCAGGCACTGGCACTGGGCAGGGTGTTGGCAATGTCCCGTCCCCAGCCACTGGCTCTTGGCTGGCACTGATGACTGCTCCTGCCCAGGGCTGCCACAGCCACCCACTGCTCAGTGTTTTGGGGGAACTCTGGCTCCTCTGCTCCTCTGGGGGCTCAACTCCCCTCCCCTGCTGTGTTTTGGGTCAGTCTGCAGCCCCAGCAACCCCTCAAACTGTCCCGTGGCACCATGCTCTGGCAGCACCACGGTGCCTGTCTTTGCACAGTTCACTGCCAGTGCCACCTTCCCCAAAATTCAATTTTTTTCCCTTCCCTTAGAACATTGCATCTTGTTCAATCCTTCCCCTGTCACACCGGCTCCGGCACTGCTTCAATTGGATTCCAAAAATAACCTCTTTATTCACATGGCTCATGCTATTATATCGTAGTACAGCTCGGGCAGGCGAGGGGTCATTCCATTATCCGGGAACGAGATAACTGAGTATTAGGGCAGCCAGGCTCTTTGACTCCCTGCCCTGTGGTAATGGGCCTTTTTTAAGGGCATTAACCAATGTTTCTACTTCGGTATTTGACAAGAGTAAAGGTAACATTGCCATTTAATCCTCCCTTGGCTTTTTTTCCCTGCCTACAGACAGCACTTGCACGTTTACTTCTCTTCGAGTGTTCAAACTTCAGCTCGAAACCACACAGCTCGTTTTCTCTAAACCCTTCCCCTGGACTTCTGGTTATAGGTCTGATTAAACATCCCAGGCACTAGGACACAGGGAATCATTCCTGCTCTAAATGCTGCTCTCCTCCCTTCGCTGAGCAGCCCATGAATATGGACCTGTCCAGCAGGGACTGGGCAGGTGTCACTAATGAAGAAATACCAGCACACGAGGGACGTTGTCCCTGGCCCCAGGCATGTGTGAATCTCACCCTGACATGGCTGCAGCCTTTGAAACACGCAACAAAAATTAAGGACGAGCCACTTCTCTCTTTGTCCACATACAGCACCTGGAAGTGTTGCCTTCAGCTCCTCTTTAGAGCAGGAAAATGCCAGAGATTTGGGAGAACCAGATCAAGCACAGGGTTCACAGCATCGCATCCTTCTCTTCCTCACCTAGGGCAGAGAAGGAGACAGAGAGGGAACAGGGAGCAGGAGGAGCAGGGGAGAGGAGCTCACAGGAGACAGCAGCTGGATGGGACAGACGATTTTAAGTCTTTCTTTCCTGAGTCTCTCGACTCATACACAGATTTTTCCAGGCAAGGAAGGATCCAGGATCTCCTCCAGCAGGAGCATGAAGCCACTGTCAGAGCAGCGAGAGAACAACTGCACAGCCGAGCTGTCCATCCCTTCCATCCGTGTGCCTAGGCAGAGCAGCTCCAGCTTGGCAATAAAGCAAGTGTAGCTGAATGTTTCTCAAAGGACTCGGTGCCAGCTGAGTTGGCATTTCCTGGTGCTCAATCCGAGTGCCAGGTCTCACCGCCCCTGCCCAGGCTCTGCTGCTCTCCCTGCCCAGCACGGTGCCAAACCAGCCCGGCACGGCGCCGGTACAGCGCCGGCACCGGGAGCTCTGCACACACACCTGCCTGTGAGTCCAGGTGAAGTGGGGTCCCGAAAGTTCCCCGTGCCTGCACTGCTCCTCTTTAAGAGTGAAAACGTATATTCCAAAGATTGTGGCTTAATTGATTGATTAATAACTGAAACTCTAATTGAATCCTCCCAGCTTGTACATAAGATGTCTTAATGTTAGAGCCTAGGGAGCAAACGCACAGCATGGAAGTATGAACTGCAGCACAATCAGCACCACTTTCAATTTAAAAGTCAATCTCATTATACAAGAAGCTGTTTCCTCTATCCCTCTGGAAAGGCAACAGCAATCTCCCATCTTCTCCCTACCAGAGCCACATGGTTTGTCAGTGTCTGTGGGAGATGCAAATACAAGGGTTTTTTTATTTGTTCCCACCGCTGCATATCTGAGCAGCTCAGTAAATATTCATGAGCTGCCATTGTAGGAGCTCTGAAAACTACAGAAAATATGCCCTCTGAGGTGACATGTAATTTGGCACTTCCCCCATGGAGAGGCAAAGGATGCAGCCAGAGCAGCAATATCCTCATAATTAAACACCTTGCTACAATCTAATCTTTTTTGTTCCTCATTAAACACAAGACACCTCAAACCTTTCCCATGCTCAGGGCCCCTTCTCACACCGAAGTTTCCAAGACTAACCAAGAAGAGGACAAAGTGTGTGGATCTCCAAGAACAGGGAGGCCTGGCAGTATCTGGGGTCAGAAATGCCTGGAATTTCTTCCCAAATCCACATTTTATTGTTATGCTGCCTCTAACCAAGGAAAATAAAATCACTCCATCCTTCCCATCATGACCCCAGGTAGTCGCCGGCTCCCTGGGGAGCTGGGCAGACCTGTGTGACGTGACCCACAGATGTCAGAGCAGACGTGCAGGGAGCAGAGCACATCTGGATGCTGATCCCTGGAGCAAGGCAGGAGGGGCTTTCTGAGGAGATGAGCTCCCGCCAGGAGCTTGCCTGGTCCCCCATGGACACAGGGGCAATGGTGGCTGGAGGTGGTTCCTGGCGCAGCCGACAGACACACACTGATGGTGCCACGTGGTGACAAGATGCCCCAGAGGGTCCTTGATCGAAGCCCCAAGCTGTGTTTATAACATCCCCTGTATAGATCTGCCAGCCAGGAGATGTCCTGCTGCTTGTCCTGCTCATTTTAACTACCCCAGCATTGGCATTTCAGTGTTGTTCACGCCGTAATCTCACAGATATATGCTTCCTATTTGGATTCCTACCTGTCAGAGCTCCTCTCTCCCACTGGCAGTATGGGTAGTGAGTGACCTTCAGCCAGGAAATGGTTATAGCCTTAAGACAACACAATTAAACATGTTTTATTGCTTAACACGCTGTGTCAGGAGCCTTAGTGGTGTTTTTGTTCCAGTCTTCTATCGTTTTCAGAAACGCCTGGAACTGTGACAGCTCAAAGCGCCCGTGCTCTCCTGCTCCCAGGTAATCAATAGAAGGCCTCAAGGTATCTCACACTTCTGTCAAATATGGGATTTTTAGCATGAAAGCATTTCCAAGAGTTTTTGGTCATTGCAAGACTCCCCCCCACCCCCTTTCTCTGTCAGTTATCACGGCAAGGACAGAGGGTGGCAGCGGAACGAGGCAGCCTCAGCCAGCCGGGTGATTCCCAAGGAGAAAGGCCATGCAGGCTGTGTCCTCCTTTGGGGGCAGCTCCTGGGGACGTGCCGGGATGGGATGGGATGGGATGGGATGGGATGGGATGGAATGGGATGGGATGGGATGGGATGGGATGGAATGGNGAGATGGGATGGAATGGGATGGGGTGGGCAGGGCAGAGCTGTGGCTTGGCATGTGCATGTGAGGACGAGGCTGATGGGACACTCGCAAAAATGATTCAGGCTGAAAACCATTATTTTCATTAGTGGAGATCCTCTGGTCTCCTTGCCTGGTTTTACCTGTCCTCTGGTGGTTTCTTAAAGACTCCTTGAGAAGTCGATTCCAGCAGTAATTTCCCTGTTTTTCAGACAAACACCCATCCCTGTTCACAGGAGCAACGTTCCAGCATGAAATGCTTCTTTGGGTACAAAAACTGCCTTTTCACTTTAGAAAATTATCCCAGGTGAAAATTAAACATTTATGTGTTTTGCAGTGTCAAAAAGCCTGGGTTTTACTCAGATGAAGATGATTTTCCCTATTTGTACTACCACGGGCTGGGTTGCCAGTGGCCAAAATCAAAGCAAAATCGTTGATAGACTGAGATGTGCAATGCCAGCTTTGCTTGAAGAGTCTGGTGGGGGAGGATATCCCTCACCCCAGCAGGACCCTCTTTGTGATGCTGCCCCGTTGGCTCCATGCCAGTGCCCACCACAGAACCACTGAATCCCAGACTGGTTTGGGTTGGAAGAACCTTAAAGCTCATCCCATCCCACCCCCTGCCATGGGCAGGGACACCTTCCACTATCCCAGGTCGCTCCAAGCCCTGTCCTACCTGGCTTTGGATACTTCCAGGGACAGGGCAGCCACAGCCAGAGCCTCCCCACCCATCCCAGTGAGCCCCACAGCACTGCAGGAGCCAGAGCTATTTATTCCTCATTAATCTGAATCCTGCTTTTAGACCAGAACTGTTCCTGGGCTCGCTGCAGCAATGCAGCGCTGGCTGCAATCGGAATCGATTCCACATCAAGAATTCCCCCTGGGGCTCCCGAGGCTCTCCTGCAGCCAGGGACAGGGATGCAGTCAGTGCCTGGGGGTGGATCAGGGAGCTGGCACAGAGCTGCTGGAGCCACCGTGCTCCTCTCTGGGGGCGATGGGTGACCATCCTCCACTGAGTGCCGTTGTCCTGAAGAGCCCTGGAGAGCACCCCAAGGTGGCACTCGGCAGCCAGAGGCTGGCACTGCTGGGCTCTGCCTGTGGGAGGAAGAGAAAGCCTTCCTCTTTCAGACGTTCACAGAAGCAGTGGCACCCCTGCCCAGCTGTCTGTCATTGTTGTCACCGCTGTCCCACCCCAGGTCTAATGGGCTTTGGCCCCTTCTCTTGTCCCTCTGGATTCTGCTGGGCATCGGCTCTTCAGGATCACCTTGAATTGTGTGTCCACAGTGAGCTTCTCCATACTCAAACCACCTCTCCTCCTGGCACCAGACTGGTCACTGCCTGCGCCCAGCTGCAGCAAGAGGCCCATGAGGCCATGGCCAGGCACGGGCTCCGTGGTGGCACCGGCCAGCAGCGAGGGAGGAGGCCACGAGGAGGCAAAGGCATCGTCCTTGATTGGAGAATCATGACACAAATGGCAAGAGAAAAACAAATAGGGAGGGAAATGAACAAATTATACTGATAATTGGTTTAAAAAATGCATCAAAGAAAAATGATATCCAATAATACTGCTGGTTCCTAATGAATGTGTGTGTAATAAAATCAGGCTGTTTGGGCCGTGGTTAGCCCTGCACTTCACATCCCCAGATTAAAAATGGAACATCTGTGATGATTTAATTTACATGTTAATAACAAACAGGCCTCCAGAAACCAACGAATAAATGCCTTTTATTGCCGGCGTATCTTTTCCACTGCAGCTTGAATGAAAACTCTGGTAATTAATTGTTTTAAGCGATTCTATTAAAAAGTGTCTGGAAGTGCTGTGTGCCGAATGTTTATGTGGGCAGGCAGATGAGGAGAATACAGACGAGGAAGCAGCCTGCTAATTATGTGCCTTTTTAAAATTCACTGCCTTAAAGACATGGGATACTTTTATACATGGAAGTCGACCCAGGCGCCTTGGTTTTTCCCCATTGTTCCTTTCCAGTTGAAAAGTTTGCAATTTAAAATAAATAGCAAATCCTGATGTTGCTGGTTCCTGCACGAAATGAGATGGAGAGGAGAGGGCTCGCTCTGCCCAGACTCACGGGCTCTGGGAGCAGCAGAGTCTGGCTGGGGGTGGCCGTGTGTCCCTGCCAGCCTTGCCATGTGGTGACAGGGGACTTGGGACAGGGGACAAGGTCCGTGCGTGCCCAGCTCTGTGGCAGCAGTTGGAGCAGTGTGAGTGAGTCCCGCGGTGGCTGCAGCCTCTCTCTCAAGATGTTTGTTTTGAAAAGGAAACTCCCTCAGATATTCTGAGGTCACAAACGCAAGGAAGGCACTTCAGCTGTCAAAATGCAGAGGTAGCACTGCAACCTCCATTTCTCAAGCCCTGCAAAATTCAGGCTGCAGGCTTGGATATTCAGCATCAGTGAATCCTCTTTCCCTTGAGCAGCAAAATCCAGACTGTGTTTGCAGTGACCACCCCTCCTCACTGTGGCAAACACAGAGCTCCAGGGGCAGAGAGAGGCTCAGGCTGCTGCAGTGCTGGGCTCACCACGGGACGGTCACCACGGTGCCAGGTGCCCCTCCAGTGTCTGTAAGGAATAGAAAATACCCTCTCCAGAAGGAGAGAGAGGTGGCCTTGCCTAAGAACAGCCCCTTGTGCTGTCCATCACCACGAACGTGACAGGAAGCTGCAGATTCAGCAGCTCCGCAGCTCCTGTCCGACTGCCCGTGGCCAAAAGCCGGCTGCTCCCCAAGCACAGAGGTGCAGGAGAGAAGGGATCCCCAGGCTTGGGAGCCTGTGCCAGCCACAGGCAAGGTGAAGCAAAGGCACCACAAGTGACAGCAAACTGTGCCATGGGCCCACCACCGTCACCAAGCATGCCATGGTGTCACCAGGACAGACGGATGGGGCTCCGTCACCTCATGGGGGTTATTTATAGCAGGTGGCAGCAGAACAAATCTTCCAAACTAAAATCTGCTCCTAAACCGCAGCATAAATTTCATCTGACAGCAGGCAGCCAACACAGCAATGGGGGAGGAAGCGGGGCTGCAGCAGTTCTGTTGGGTTTGCTATTAAAAGACACAGAAGACAGAAAAAAATACCTGTAAGGTGTGGGGTTATGCACAGCTTGGAGTAATCACAGCCACAATTCTCCTGGGGTGACAGGGAGCTCCCCAGAACCACCAACAAGAGGCTACAGTGCTCTTATGAGAAGGGGAGAGTTTTTTCTCTCCCTCCCTCTCTGCCTTTCATGTCGTGATTGTTCCGAGCCCCAAGCTGCCCCCCTTGGCCAGGGGTGTGTGGCATTCAGCAGGCGGCAAAGAAAACCCCCCTCTCCCCTTTGTTTTGCACATGAAAAGCTCTTTCCCTCCCTGTCAGCTGAATGCTGTGAGAGGGACCTTCAGTGCATGCAGAGTTGGGGCAAGGCTGGCCACGGCTGGCTCCCCCGGCTCCCCCCGGCTCCCCAGGCGGGACAGCATTGAAAATAAACACGGAGGAAATCGCCATTCCATTGGAAAAGCACCTGGGAGCGTTTAGGAGGCTCCTTTGTGGGATAGAGAAAACCTTTCCTCCTTCCTCCCTCCTCCTCCTCCCTCCTCCTTCCCCTTTGGTGCGGGTCTGTTCTCTGCTCAGCTCCACCGAGGCTGATCCCCAGGGGATGAGGCACTTTTCCCGAAAATTTCTTCCCCCTGCCAAAAAAGAACGCTGGTTAGGCAGAGGAGCAGGAAGAGGAGAGGAAAGCAGCTCCCTGGGGATGGATATTTGCAGAGGAGGCAGCAGGAGAGAGGTGCCCGCAGGGGACACTCTGAGAGGAGCCCTGGTGCTGGGGCAGCTCCCGGAGGCAGCTGCCAGCGATGCCTCGGCTGTGGTCTCCCGGGATGAAGTCATGGGCTGAAATCACATCCCAGGCACTTCCCTGGGGGCCAGGACTTCGGAGGAATTTCCTGGAGGCATCAGGGAACACCTCGGAGAAGGGAGAGGGGATGCCTGGAATGGGGAGGGATGGTGGGTGCCCAGGGTGGTGGCTGAGCGCTCGCGTGGGTGCTGGGGATGGGCACAGCCCCCGGCGCCACGGGCTGCCCGACGGAGCCGCCAGCCCAGGAGCACCAGTGAGCACCAGTGAGCACACAACTCATCGCTGCCTGCCCACCACGCTGGGACCCCTCGCTGCCATGGCCCGGTGCCACTCCCGGTGCCCTCCAGCCAGCGACCCAGAGAAACCAAATCCCCTCCTTCTCACCCAGCGGGCAGCGGGACTGGGCTCGTCCTCGTCTTGAACAAAAGCAAAGAGCCACTTGTCAGCTCTTCAGTCAGTCAATATTTCACTGAACTTTGTTTTCCCTATTTAGTACAATTAAAATCCCAAGGAGAAGTCTTGTATAAATCAAAGTTCTTTTAAAGTGTACCACGCAGACACGCGTATCAGAGCCTCTGCACAGCGTGTGCCAGTAAAAAATATGCAACCCCCTTTGGCAACACAAGCAGAAATAAGCAATTTGGGATCTTAAAAGATAAAAGATAATAAAAGTAATTAAGATAATTAACCACCCTGAAGAGAGAAGAATTTACTGCTGTAAATTTTGTACTTAGTTTTAGCTGGCAATATCGCAGCTGCCACTCCACTTAATATACAGCACATCCCAGCACTGCCTCTGCGGCAGCTGAGAGGGACCCGGTGCCACGCTGTTATCAGTGGTCATTCCCGGCGGGTTTGGGGAGTCTGGTCTGAGGTCTGAGCTGCTGGGACTGCAGGGCACCCACCTCGCCTGAAACGTGAACAGCTCTGGGTGATGGCAAGGCAGCTGAGCACCTGGGATGGGATGGGATGGGATGGGCAGGGTGGGATGCAGCTTCTCAGCTGTCAGCCAGAGCCTGCTCCTTCCCATCTCCTGCTGGAGCGAGTTCACTGTTTGCACAGGACCGGGAACAGCCGGGTGCTCTTTCTCTCATCAACCACTTGCCAGGTTCCCAAACCAGCGTGTTGTCTCATGCTGGCTGTCATGCTTCACACAAACCACCTGCGAGCATCCCAAAGGAACCAAAACGCTCCCAGGAATTCTCCATTGCCTCCAAAGCTCGGCTGCTGCTGTGCTTTGGTGAGCACACATCATGCTGCTGCTATTGCCGTGTTGTTTCCCTTTCTCCCCGCCCGTCTGTATCCATCTGTTGCGACCCAGCTCTACTAACAAGCTTTGTGGGATAGGGAGTGGTTTGAGCTCCACGTGAAACAGCCCCTGGCACAGAGGGAGCACAGCCACAGCTGGGAGCGCTGACCAGCACTGCAAACCCTCTTCTTCCTCCCCTGCCATTCCCAAACTGGTGCCCAGTGCAGCTCTGCCCTGAAGGATGTTTTCAGGGGCCTGGGGAGTGTCCTGCCCCCACGCAGGGACAGCAGGGCCAGTGTCACCTTCACTCTCTCTGCCCTCTGTCCCTTTCAGAGGCAGTCCTCTCATGACACAAACATGCACAGCCCCATTCTCCTCAGGGACAGCGGCCCTTTGCACTGTTCCTGTGCAGGACCAGCCTTTTCTGTGTCCAGTCACCCACCCCAGAGCAGTCCTGGTAGGTGGTCACTGCTGCCTCTGTGTTTATTCTGCTGAGATGTCCTGACCCCAGTACATGCAGGCTCTGATCCCCTTTGCACAGCACAAACCCAGCCACATCCTGGCCTTGTCATGGCATTCCCACCTTTTCCTTCCCGATAAAAACCCAGTGTGCGGAGCATCCCTTTGGTGGCATTGCAGTGTTGGGCAGTGTTCCCAGGGTTTGTCGTGTGGGGCTGTTCACTCCCCTTTCCCTCCTTCTGAGTCCTTTCCTTCCTCTCCTTGCTCCCAACCATCCCTCCAGGCCAATTTCTCATCCCCACGTATCCATGATGCAGGCACAGGCGGCTGAGCCAAGCCCACAAGTCCCTGATGCTGGTGACAGGATCTGCCTGGTCCCAGGGCCGCTGCCTACACTGGCATTATCTCTGGAGCTGCCTGGACTTCTCCAGGAGACATTGGGTTAACGTGGTGGAAAACTAACCCAGGGACACATCCAGGTCAGAGCTGAGCCCAATTCATTTCAGGCAGAGAACCAACGAGCTCGGTGCCAGCACCGTGAGATGCGGGGCCGGTGGCAAGGAGCAGGGGAAGGACAGTGGTGGGAGGATGTCCCCGTGCCCGCTGTGCTGTGACACACCGGGGGTGGCTCTGCGGGGGCACAGCTGGTGGCAGAGCCCACCGGGCGCCTTCGGCCGTTGGGATGCTCCTGCACCCGCCACGCTCCAGCGCTTCCGGAGAAACCACATCCTGAAAGCAGCATCCCCACAGGCAGGAAGGAGCCCGGCTGTGGCAGCTGTGCAGGAAAGACGGAGTGGGGGTGAGTTAGCACAAGAGCAGAGAAATGGCCTGGGTGCAACGGAGAGAATGTTGCAGTTGGAAGCATTCCCTGATAACGTGAGGGGACTGGTCATAACTCCTGTGAGGTGATGGGCAGTGGTGTCACCCAGCATCAGCCTGATGAACCCTCCCACCACGGATCCAGCCTCCCTCTGCCCCTCCAAAACCAGGCAGTTTGTGCAGAGGGACCCCAAAAATCATCAGCTGCTCAGCCTTTTCCACATAATCCACCACACACCATGTCCCCAGGCAGTGACAGGCTCACAGCCTCTCTGGGGTCCCCTGATCCCCAGCAGAGCCCCCCAAAGCCTGTGGTTACCCCTCACTGCCCTGAGCTCCATGTGGGCTTTCACCTTCTTGGTCTCATCCCGAAGGATCGAAGCAAGGCTTTCACATTCCTCCTCCTTTGCCCGTTCTGTTCTAGAGAAGAGTTGGAAGCAATTAGAGTATATTGGAACCAGTCTGTCCAGAAAGTATGGACATGGAAAGGGGGAGTGACACTGGGGCTGTGGGGAGAGGAAGGGAAGATCCAGCGTGGCTTCAGCTCAGTTCTCTAATGAAATGCGGTTTTTGTGACGGGGCTGTCCATGCCTGGCTGGGTCTGGCTGCATGTCTGCTGCAATAACTTTGTAATCTCCCAGCAGATTGCAACCAAATCTGACAGAAGTGTGGGGACAATGACATTCCTCCATGTTCCATGACAAAGGGCTCCTGCATGGGGAAGGCTGCCCTGTCCCTGTCCCTGTCCCTGTCCCTGTCCCTGTCCCTGTCCTGGGCTGGGGCCAGCTCAGCTCACTGTCCCGTGCCAAGGAGAACAGTGAAGGCTCTTCCGAACCACCCTGACTGTGGGAAACCTTTAGCAGATCTCACAAACATCAGTGAGAGACAAACTCATAAAAAACTGGGTTTGGTTCCTGAAGCCATCGGGCTGCAGGAGGTGCCAGCGTTTGTGGATGCAGGATGGCCAGCATGAGAGAGCAGTGAGGGTGCAAACCCACGGGTTCTCAGTCACTGGGGCTTCCCTGCTCCAGCCCTTGTGCTTTCAGGGCTCATCCAGCCATCCCAGATGTGTTTCATCCCACTTCCCCTTTTAATTTGGGAGAGAGTGAGAATCCTTCAAGTATTCCTGAAAATGCAAATGATCCTGTATTTTGCTAATTGTCTCCTCGTCTACCCTGCTCTTGAGAAGCTCCGAGTGCCAAGGTCTGTCATCTCTCTCCGAAACACTTCAGTCAGGGGCTGGTGGAGGGGGAGTGTCTGTATTGTGCACACAGGCAATCTCTGCAGCTTGGGAGCCTCCTCGTTTCTTTTCGAACACAACCTTGAGTGTTGCCTTCATCATTTTTCAAATCCTTTTGTAACTGGCTATTGTTCACCACAAGAAGCTCTTAGGAGCTGAGACTGAGTTTTATTTAATTACTGAAACGCAGAGTGAGCTGTGGCAAGTGCTGCTCATGCTGGGTCCCTGCCCTCCTGGCACTGCCAGACCCCTCTGCTCGGAGAGGACACCCCTGGGAGCAGGACAGCCCTCCCTCAAGGGCACCTCCAGGACTTCTGGGACCCAGTGCCCTCTTCAAAATATCCTTGCTCTCCTTGGATGTTGTGCTTTCACTGTGCTTTGAGCTTTTGCATCACTTGGGTGGTTTTTAAAAAGGATCGTAAGAGCTAAAATGTGGAATCAAGTTATGGGTTCCTGACTGAGCTCCGGGAGAATGCCAAAGGAGACCCCATGGCATTGGATGGGGAGGGATGGGTGTTTTGGGCTCTGAGAGAGACCAGATTCCCTTGCTGACTGATCACTGTGCTGCTACAGAGCAGGGACATTGCTCTGGAGCTCAACAGAGCAATATGAAGTGAAGCAAGCACATGCTTTCTGCTACCCCTGGCAAATCTTTGTCCATCAATTTCAGAACCAGAGCTGCTGGTGGGGAAACCTGGGAGGGAGAAATTAAGTGAAAAAACCCCAAACCAGCAGATAAATAAGTTTATTTTATTCCAGAGTGACAAATCTATTTTGAAATGAAATCCAGAAGTGTTGCCAATGAGCCTTTGTTTGCTCTGGTACAAAAATCCCCCGGACAGGTTCTGAGAAGGAGGAGGAGGAAGAGAAGGAGGAGGAGGAGTGCAGCACTGCTGAGGCCCTTCTCAGCTGCATTCCAAGGGGCTTTCTGAAAAGAATGAAGTGTTGAGCGTTTGCCAAATAAAGGAGGGGGGCAAAGGTTGCTATTTATCCCAGAAAAGTGGCCAACATTATGTCTATTGATGGGAAGGAACCTGAAGAATTGTGGGAAGGAAGAAAGTTACTTCAGCTGCCAATCAAGGGCCCAAATTTCCATGAGCTGCCAATCATAATTAGAAGGAATGTGGCGGTTCAGGAAGGTCACGGCAGCAAGGATCTCCCTGAATAAACACCAGGTCCCCATTGAACAGCCTCCAAAGGCTTCAGTGATAAATACACCAACAGCTACATCGGCGGCTGTTGTTGTTACTCTCTCAGAGACACTACAATTTTTCTGTGGTGCCAGGGATCATCCCTGGAGCTGAGCAGGTTATTGGCACTTGTAGGGGCACAGATCTGCGGTGTAGGTGGGCTCCCCAGGCTGCCCTGCTGCGGGGTGCTGTGCAGGGCACAGGCACCCACCGACATTCCCTCCGAGACGGGGCTGGGGTATCATTCCCTGGCTCTGCCTTCTCTTCCCCAGGGACAGCTCCTCCTGGGAGGATTTTGGGATCCAGGCTATTTGAGCTTTGCTTGGTGACATGACTTTTCTAGCCAACAGCACCAAAATAGGAATAAAGGGAGCTCAGCATCCCGGGAAAGGCGAGGCTAACACCGCTCTGAGAACCAGCTCTCTAGAGGGTGCAAGGCCACCATAGGGTGGGAGCTGGGCAAGGCAGGGCTGGATGGGGCGTGAGTTCATCACCCTGGGGTGATGCAGTTTCCAAGGATGAGCCCTGGAGGGACAGAAAGGTTCCCCCCTGTGCTGGCAGCTCGTCCCAGAGCCAGCCCACCTCCCACAGCATCTTGCAATCCCGAGGGAAAGGAGCCACCTGTATGGCAGCTCTGTCATGGAAATGGTCAGCAGTGCCCTGGCAGCAGCTTTACAGAAAGGAGGCATATCCCAGCTTGCCAGTAATCCGGAATGTGATGAGAGAAGCACCAGAATGAAGCAGCAAAGTTTCTGCCCCCAAAGGGTTTCAAACCAGCCCCCAGGAGTGTGGCACCAGCTGCCAGCGCTGCAGGTCCTCACCCAGGGCAGCAGCCCCGTGAGGGCAGCCGGGCCCTGGCACACGGCACACCAGAGCTCCGGGAGCTGCTCGCTCCCAACCACAGCCTGCTCCGGAGAAAATTGTTTCTGGGCACGGAACCAGCAAAGGGCCCCCGGGGCTGGAGTGGGCTGTGAGGGAGGCACAGCCAGGACCCCCTGCCAGGAGTAATTTCAGCCTCACCAGACAAATTCTCTTACACATTCAGGCTGTTTTCAGTAACAACCACACAGTTTTTGCTCCAAGGATGCTGCTCAGCACCCAGGGACAGCACAAGAAATCTCTCCTGCATCCAACCAAGCTGTTCTGTTCTCCTGCGACAGTGGAAGGTGTCCCTGCCTGTGGCAGGGGGCTGGAACTGGTTGGCTTTTAAGGTCCCTTCCAACCCAAACCAGGCTGTGCTTCCACGATTCTACGCTCCACTGTAACACACTCTGCAGTAAAGCCACGCACTGGGAGCTGCTGATGTTTAAATATCATTCCAGTGCACAGGCAGGCAGCCACCCACCAGTGTGCACACACCTGAACGGCCCCAAATACCACTGGGCTGGACGAGAAGGCAGGATGGAAGCACGCTGTGAGCTGGGCGCTGTGGGGGCACACCAACCCTCGTCTGACACAGCTGACAGTGATTCCCAGCCTGCAGACACAGCGGACAGGCAGCTCCTATATAGGGAGTGACATTTCCAGTGGAGAGGAGAGCTCTGCTCTGTGTTTCTCCCGTGGGCTCTTCCAGCCTCCACATCCCCTGAGGTGAAATTCGGTGCTGGACATGAGTTCTCCCGTGTGCTGAGGCGGCTGCAGTGAACAGGGGCTGCAGAGCCCTGTGCCCAGTGCTCCAGGCGCAGGCACTGGGGGTGTGCACGGCGTCCCCGGGTGTTCCCAGGGCTGCTGGAAGCTCTTGGCACGTGGTGCTAATGAGATGTGACTCCCAGCCCTGCGCTGCCTGCTGCAACACGCTCCCCTTCAGACCCGCACAGCCACACGATATTTCACTCAATGTCTTCTGAGCCTTTTTGTTCTGCGTGTATTTAAAAATTAGATGTTTAGCTGCCTGCGTGGAGATGGGGCTTTTGAGGCGAAAATGAAACCTCTCATATGTTTTTAACAGAACCGGTGATAAAATGCAACTGTGAGCTTGACTGAAAAAATATCCTGCACAGTCATTTCCTCTGCAGCCGTGATCATTCAAACAGCCAGGCACTGGCCTGACAATATTTAAAACAAATTGAAGCAAAAAAAAATGCATTTTATGCCCACTCCTACCTTCAGCTGTGCAGTTCATGTGTGGAGGCACCTGGCAGAAATCTTACTGCAGAAAAGGACTTGAGGACCATTTATTGTACTGCCAAATGTCAAGCAAAAGCCCTAGAATTTGACTTAGTGGCCCCTGGTGAGTTGTCAGCATGGGAAGAGGCTCTGGCTGCCACAGTCAGAGCAGGGCAGGAGCTCCAGTGCTGTGAGGGGCTCCAGCCTGGCACCAGGCTGGGTCAGACCCTCCTTGCCTGCCCTTGGGTGCCTCCCCTGTGCCCAACCAATGCTCCATGTGGGGCACATCCATCATGCCCTTGGTGTTTAATTAGGAGGGGCATCGACTCCACACTCAGCATACCCCTCAGCAGGGCTGGGAGAGCAGGTCTATGACATGCCCATGATGGAGCAGGGCCCACGATGTGCCCACGATGTGCCCACGATGTGCCCATGATGGAGCACAGCCCACAATGTGCCCATGATGTGCCCATGATGGAGCACAGCCCATGATGTGCCAATGATGGAGCAGGGCCCACGATGTGCCCATGATGGAGCACAGCCCACAATGTGCCCACGATGTGCCCATGATGGAGCACAGCCCATGATGTGCCCCTGATGGAGCACAGCCCGTGTCTGTCGCATGATGCACGGAGCCATCTGCGCCTCCTCTCCCTCCCACCCAGTGCTCCCCTTCCTCCTTCCCTTTGACACTCATTTACTCCATGGGACAGGGAGCTGTGGAGCCCAGCTCTGGGGGTTGATGCCCAACAAGGGCATCTGAGCAAGGCAAACCCCAGTGCAGGAGCTGTTTCCTATGAGGGGCTGGGGTGTCCCTTGTGTCACATCCCTGGGACTCACCCAGGGACTGTCCCCTGACCACAGGTACCCTCACAAGGGGCATAAGGTGTGCCCAGGGTGCCCAGGTCCTTGGCAGTGCTCCCAGCCCAGCCCATCATCAGGGCTGTTTAGGCATCATCTCCCAGTGGAGAGCCCATCTCAGCAGCCCCGGCCAGCCTGGACAGGTCGGTGTGGGGCCATGGCTGTGAATGAGTGACACAAATTCAAGGAGCCCATCTCCCTGTGCGATGGTCTGAGCGGTGCCCTGGGGCAAGCCTGGCCCCCGGGAAGCAGGGACGGCACTGCGGGGTCCAGCTCTCCACCCGCAGCCGCTGTGCCGCTCCCTGAGTGAGGGAACCCCCTCGAGCAAGGGCATTTTCGGGGGATGTTGTGATGGAGCGGGAGTCCTCTCTGCTCCCCGGAGGGGTTTGCTTTGGTCCTCCCACAGCCGGACTGTTAACAGTCGTCCCCACCCTCCGCTTTCCTCAGATGGGAGCGTTTAGGGAATGCTGGATGTGCTGCAGGATGCCAGCACTACCAGCCTCCCCAGGAGCGTGGGTCGGGGATGGAGCAGCCCCACACCCCGGCTGTCACCACTCACCCAGGTGTCCCCTCCCCACACCCCCACACCAGGACACCGTGTGCTCACACCACAAGGGCATTGGATCCGCACGGCTCTGCGCAGCACCGGGGCCCGCGCTCCTCCGAGGGGCAGGAATGGTGCTCGGATAATCAATACCAGCAGCGTCAGGGTTTACAAATCTTGTATCATTCATGCAAATGGGAAATGATGAAAAGTAACCCTTCCCTGCCCTTCGTGCAGGCAGCTGGAGAAGCTTGCCCTTTCCTTAGTGTTAGTTAAGGCTAACATTAAAATACTCTCTACATTCTTGGTGCCTGTTCAATATATTTTATATAAGTTTAATAAAAAAAATTGCTAAGATCATTGGAAGGGTAAATAACTGCCATGCTGACATTGCTTCTATTTAAATCAGCTACACACTGCGTGCGTACATCGTTTGCATAAAACAATATTCAAGTAGGGTGATTTTAATGTTCTGTGCTATTTCTGACTCTCTCTGGATTGCTGTTTGCATATATTTGCATACCCTAGGAGAATTAAACCAGGAGTATGTAAATGAGCTTGCAGGCTCTGTGGTGGAGGAGTTTCTTCAGTTCTACAAAGCAGCTCCCCCAGCCTCCCCTGCCGCTGTGGCGGGGCCGGGGCCGGGACCGGGACCGGGACTCCGCCGGCAGCGCCGGGGACTCCGAGCAGCCTGGCTGGGGGGCGCAGGGCAGTGACGACCCCCGGGTTCCTCCTGCTCCCTCCTCTCGTGCCCCCACAGTGCTGCCGGGTGTCCCCACAAGCCGCCAGCTCTGCACCTCGCTTTCCCCCCGGGATCCAGCTCTCCTTTCCAGGAGGACTCTGGGCAAATGGACCAGCACCCTTGGAGAGCACTCCGTGCTCCTCGGCGTTATCCCGGCGGGAGCAGGCAAAGGAGCAGTGATGGGTTTCTGCAGGGGCTGAGCAAACTGTTCCCATCAGGATAAATCCACATCCCTTCGACTGGGCTGGGCTTTTCCACACCCCGACACGCTGCCGCACAGCACAGCGGTACAAACTGAGGGGCTTCCCTGCAGGGAAACAGCAAGGTCCAAAAACCCCAAACAAAGGCTCTCCCAGGGCTCCCTGCCCTTCCAAGGGGAGTGAGGATGGTGGGAACAATTTCCACCGCCGTGTGATGAATCTCCAAGAGGCCACATGGGGGCTTAATTAAGCAGCCTGGTGAAGTCTCAGATTTTCCTGCTGATAATTGCTGAGCAGCCTTTGCACCGCCTGCCTCTCCCCACCGGCACGCCTGGGAGCACAGAGCGGGGGCTCGGCCGCAGCAGGGCCCCCTGTGCAGTTGGATGCCCGGCTCCTCCGGGGGCACTTGGAGAGCACCATGGTGTGAGGCACCCGCTGTGGCAGAAAAGGATGGCCGTGCCCTGGTGACAGCCCTGCATGGAGAGACACACCTCCCCCCTCACCCTGAGGCACCTGGTGGGGGCAGTTCTGTGCACCCCCTGTTCAGCCTCTGTCCCCTGGGCACTCCGGGATCCCTCCCGAAGGATTAAAGCATCTGACCCCAGCGTTAATCTAAAGGATATTCCGTTATTTGCAGCAGTTTGCTGCCATCACAGAGCGCTGTGCCCGGTGCAGACAGCTGGGCGCTCCCCCAAAAGCACCCGGCTCTTGTGGCAAACTCACAGATTCACCGGTACCTAAAATGCTGAGCTGCTGATCCCTGCACAAAGAAGGCCGTCAGCACCCCAGGGACCAGCCAGGCACTGCACAGGGCTGCTCCACACTCCCAGTGGAGCTGTGGAAAGGAGAGGCAGTGAGATGGGACGGACTGAGAGGGTTCCCAGGACTCCCTGGGGACAAGGTGCATTTTGGGCAAAGCATGGGTGTGCACAGGCACCCTGGGTCCAGGGCACCTCCAGATGTGTGCAGGACAGGACACACACAGATGGATCCTGATCTGTTCCTGCACGTGCACACAGGTGAGCAGTGGTGGGATGCCTTGTGTTATGCACCATGTGTCGTCCTTTCATCTCTCACAGGGGCCAAATCCAGAGCAGCAGCTGCTGACCAGGATGTGCAGGGGAACTGGAATGGTCCCGCCACAAAAAAAAGACTCCTCCAGAGCCTGAGCACAGCAATAACCACCCTGCTCAGCCCCCCACACCAGGGTGTCACAGAAGTTCTGTGGTGCCTGTTCCCAGAGCCCGGTGGCTTCACATCCTCTTGTTGGAGGCATCTTTTCAATAATTAAAGTGTTGGTTTGTTGAGCTGGAGAGATCATCACTGTGGAGGGACTGGTAATAACTTCCCACCACAGAAGGACTTTTTCATTCTCCTGCTGATCATGACTTGGCTTTACTGTAAATTAAACACATCCTCACCGACACCTGAAGGTTAAGGGGGATTTTCCTGCACTAAATCAAAACGGACACCAGTTTCTTCTGCAGGAAGAATCTGAACTGGCTTAAAAGGTCAAACAGTTCGGCACAGGATTTGGGTGGTTGTTTAAGGTCATCAGGCAGCCTGCTCGTGTCAATACATCAATTATTAACAAGTCATTGGAGTTAAAGTGAATTAGTCTTTTCTCTCCCCATCCTGCTAACAGGATTAGCAAAGAGTAAATAAAAATAGCAGTGGAGGTGAGCAAAGCAGGGGCTCAAAGGCACTCATGCAGCTCAAAGGCAAGTGCAAGGCAACATCCCCACGCTCACTCCCATAGGACCCCAGAGCTGTGTGTCCACCTGGGCTGGCTCTTATGGGGCTCCCAAGCCTCTCCTTGCCTGCTCACACCTCAGCAAGGTAACAGGGGCCACGCTGGTCACCAGCTGGGGAATTCTTGTGGAATACTCCAGCCTTTGCAGCCACGATGGCCTCAAGCCAGGGAGGGATGCTCGTGGCAGGACCGGGCGTCCCACCGAGCCTGGCCAGCCCTGGAGTCCAGAGGCACTCACAACAGCCAGGGACCCTCCACTCTCACCTTGTTTTCCAGCTGCTGTGGCGAGCACAACCCTGAGAAAGCTGGGGCAGGACTGGGGTGGGGGATAACTGCACCCATTCCCATGGGAGACAGGATTCATCCCCAGTTTGTGGGCTCAGACCCAGCAGCAACAGCAAACAGGAATTAAAATGACAAGAAGAGTGAGAGACTGATTACACCTACTGTGCAAGGGACTGGTTACATGTCCAGTGAAACAAGAACATGCATTTTCTTTCCTGTGCCCCATTGCTGCAGCAGCACTGGCGTTACACTGGAACTTCCACTCGGGATGTAAGGGTCTGGCAATTCTTGGCAGAATCCATTCCCAGTGAGCAGGAGGAATTGGAAGATCTGTCCCTGGGAGGGAACTCAGCCGGCTCCAACACCCAGTGCAGGCTTTGGATCTTTGTGCTGGGATTCTCTTTTATGATGGGTGGAAAATCATTTACCATATTTACATTTTTTCATGACATTTTTAATTTTTCATATCCAACTTGGACCAAAATTTTGAAACTGTTTAAAACTGCCAAAGATTTTACCTCTTCCTTCCTGCTCAGTAGCAGAACAGGAGGGCAAGGGACTGAAGCCAAGGGGAAAAGCAAAAGAGGATAAAAGAAGAATTATCCTTTCACAGAATTTGTGAAAGAAATTTGCTTAAAAGAAAAAAAAAACCTACAGGGAAACTTTTTAATGTTTTAACAGTCTTTTTATCACATCAAAATTTTAAGATATATTTTTGTCCTGCATTAGTTTTAATAAACGTGTCTTAGCGGTTCCTTTTATCGCTGTTCCTGGACTAATTAAATGTACACATACATTTTTAAATGTTCACTTTGCTTCAGCACTCACTGGTTCAGTTTTATTTAAGAGCTTATTTAACACCTTGCACAAAGCCCTTTGAAATTCCTTCCAGGAAATGTCACACCTTGCAGAGGGAACGCAGCTCTCCGAGAACATAGACCCGCATTTGTACCAACAGGAAAGTGTGTAAACACACAGGGAAGGGGCTGGGGGGGCTGGGGGTCCCCACGTCTCCCAGTTCTCAGGTACAGGCAGGGGGCTGCTCACTGCTCCCCCAAATCTGCCCAAGTGCTGCCTGTGTGCACTCAAACTGTGAGAGCCAGGACAGGGGGTGCAGGTTGTGCCCGAGCAGGTCAGGGTCCTCCCGAGAAGCAGGGCCAGGAGGTGCAGGTGGTGTTGGACCAGCTGAGGATCCCTTGGCCCCAGAACGTTGGGATGGTGGGAGCCTGGCATCCTGGGAACACGGCAGCAGAAAGGATCTGTCCACCTGCAGCCCTGCTTCAGCTTGAGGGACCAGCACAGACCAGGCAGGTGCATTAAATAAATGTGCATTAAAGCAGCAAAGTTAAACGTGAGGTCCCCTCTGTGGCTTTGCCGAGAATTCAGGCATCTCTCATCCCCACCAGCCCATGGAACGTGCCAGCCTGCGCCTGCTCACCTGCTCTCCTGCAGCAGATGCCAAGTTCCCATTTGTCCATGGCCCAAAACCACCCTCTCCTCCAGAAATCTTCCCTCTCCCCCAAATCTGCGGTGTTATTTGTTTAAAATAAGACACTGGCACTTGTCAGGAGACTTTTTGCAGCGTATTGTTTTAAAGAAGACATTCAATTACCTCGGCTGCAATGCTTCACTGTGCTCTGATGATCTACTAAGGGAAAAATAACTAATATGTAGCATGTTGTGTCATAGACAATTATGGAGAACATCGCTTTTAAGGAAACAAGACTTGTGCCCAATTGTGCGAGATTTATTAAGTTTGCTGTTTTACAGCAACACGGCAAACTCAGGGAGGGGAACATATTTGCATCTCCTCCCCAAACCCCTTGCTGCAAGAAGAGAGGACTGATTTTCCTTCCCTCATTAAAAGATGAGGAGCTGGTGAGGCTGCAAAGGACTGAGATAAACATCTCAACAGACACACGATTATTTCCTCCTTTAGTTTTACACAGCGTGAGATTCTTATGTGGAAACAAAGTGATTTGGCTATAGATTTATAGAGGGAGCAAATGATTTGGTCCTACATGATGGAGCATATCATGCATATTCCGTGCCTTCGCTCGTGGGCATTCTCAGCTCGGCGCAGCAGACTGATGGCAGGAGGCAGGAGGGAGAGGAGCTGGGAATGTGACATTATGCACAAGAGGGAACGCTGCGAGGATTTCACATCTCCTCTGGTGAACAATGTGACTGAGAAATGCACTTACTGGAAAGGATAACTTAATTCATCCACCAGGCAGCAAGCATCCAGGAATCCACGCAGCAGAGAGGGGCCTGGAGAGCCTCAGGGACAGGGATAACAGGGACAGGAGCACAGAGGAGCCTTGGCAGACGTGGATCCTCCTGCCCCTGCCACCTTCACTCTGACACCCATGGACTGCGCTCCCTCACGGACCGTGGCAGTTCTCAGCAATGTTTTTCATTTGAGTACTAATCTGTCCACACACAAAGAAAGACCCTGCTCCAAGGATCTTGCAGTTTAAGACCTTGATCCTGCAGACTTACCAAAGTGCTTCATTTTAAGCGCGTGATTAGTGCTGTTGACTCTGGTGCTTAAAATTCAGCATCATAGAACTGTTTGGGGCTGGAGCTGACAGCTAGAGTCCTCTGGAGATGTTAATGTGCCTTAGCAGAAAACATAACAGTGCATCCATGGGAGGTGCCTGCAGAGTCACCCAGAAATAGCACAAGGAACAGCTATTTTTTCCCAGGAAGAGGAGCCTGGGAGCAGGGATCCATGCTCTCAGTTGGCAGGAGCTGCCTTTGATAGGCTTTGGGGTGGTGGGCATTTCTGCAAGCATTTGGATGCGATTCATGAAGAAGCTTATGGGGTGTGATTGATGGGTCTGCAGTCTTCACTGAGAAAGCAAGAGAGGGCTAAAAACAATGAATAAGTCTTTATGGAATTCAAAATTCCCACCCAGCACATTTATCTTTTCCGTTGGCTATAAATGGGCCGGGAGTGGGATAGCATCATTCCTGCGTTGCTGGAAAGTGCAGGGCAGCCTTCACACCACCCACCGCAGCGATAAACAATGTTCTCATGAGCCCGCTGCTATTTATAGCAGCGATCCTATTTCACACATATTTGCCTCAGTTACTGAGCAAGGGCACTTTCCTGGCCCTGATGGATCTGAGCACATCCAGCTGCCGATCCCAGGGGAGGGCTGCCATTCCGAGGATGCAACGCTCTGTCTCTGTACAACCATCACCTGGGATGAGCAGCACAGGGCGTCATTAATGGCACAGGTACAATGCACACACACACATCTGAGCTTCCCACCTGGGCAGGAGAGGGAGGAGAGGAGAAGGGAGGGGGAGGGATTTTAAAGGATGAATGATCTGTTTCCTGCTCAGAACTCAGGCACATCCAATAACCTCAAGCAAAGCAAATCTCAGCCTGAATTAAAGGCTCTAGTGGGCTGGATTCTCCTAAACATTCAGCACCGGTTGCAAACCCTCCAGTTTCAGGCTCATCTGCTATCACTGTACCATCACCTGAGTTGGTGTCCTCACTTGCTCTGAAGCGCTGTAGGCAGAAACCACCTCATGTTTGGGGGAAGATGTGCCGACAGAGAAGAGCAAGCAGCAGTCCAGCACTAGCGATGGGAGCCGATGGCTCAACAGCAGTGGCTGAGCTGCTGCCTCTCCCTGGGGCAGCAGCAGCTCCTGCACCTGGTTCTGTCACCTGCCCAGGTGTGAGGTACCTGGCAGTGCGTGCCAGCCCCTCGTGCCAGCTCCCAGCTGCCTACTGAGCCACCACCTCCTCCACGTCACAGAGAGGGGAAAAAGGAGCCAAGAGCCAGACCCAAGAAGAGGGCTGAGCTACTCACCATCACCATAACACCATGGCAGGGTGACACAAGCAAGCACACACAGAGCTTTGTGGGGCTCCGGGGTTTTCCTCTGTATTTGCTTTAAAAATCCTCCTGCCTGGGATAGGAACAAAATGCACCTTCTGGCCTGGTGATTTATAGCTGTGCTTTGCTTGTCTTGTTTCCCTCAGTGTGATATGCAAATCCCAGCAGCAGGGAATGCAGTGAGCTCTTCCTGCTGTAAATTCACCCTGCCCAGACCCAGAGCACCCTCGCAGAGACAGCCCAGGGGAGCCCTTTAATTACCAATGCCAGACAAGGGACAGCTCCTCGGCAGCTCCTGGGGACCTGGCAGCCCAGTGGCAGCACATCGCCTCGTGTTTCCCAGGGTGGGTTGTGTCACACAAGATATTTGAGCATTCCCTGGTTAATGTGACTTTGAACTCCTCCTCCCAGACCCAAGAGATGCTCAGCCCCAGAGAAACTCAGCCCTGAGTCTGACTGAGAGGACACAAAAGCCCCAGGGCCATGTCAGGGGTGGGGGGTGGGAGCCAGGGTCTTAACATTCCTGCTGTCTTCCTGCATGGGAATGGCAAAGGGGACTCCAGAAGTGTCAGATCCATCTGACACTAGGAAAATTCTTATAAATAAAATAGTCCCATAAAATCTGTATGAGATCTCCACAGTCCATCTTATACAGACAGTAATAAAGGAAAGGCACAGCAGCAGCAGCCAGAGCCACCATCTTGCAACAAGAAATCTGATTTTAAGAAGTATGAAAAGTGATTTACTCACTATTAACATTTTAAGCATGTGTTAGCAATGAGGGCCAGTACATTACCGACACTTTGGGTGATCCAGAGAGGTCCAAGCAGCTCGGCTGGTGCATAAGCATTTCTGCACTGCCAGTGGGGCTGGGAGCCAGCACAGGGACTGCAGGGTCATGGAGATGGCAAACTGCACTGGATGGATCAGTGCCACCACCCAGGTTGCAGCCCTTCCTCCAGTAAAGCTTGAGGTTTTTTTAAACCAACCCTCCCAATCAACCCAAGAACTACCTGATGTTGCTGTGGGTGAAAGGCAAAATCCAACCATGTTCATAATTTTCTGTCACCTTTTGCAAACCAGCAGCCCCAGCCCAAGCTGCGCCTCCAGTTCCATTCTCTCTCATCACATCTGGAAGGGACAGTGGATAGTGATTCCCAATGCTCACAGATATTCATCCAGCTCCTGTAAGTCATGCCTCACCTGTTCAAACCTTTGTCATCGAAGCATTTAGAGCATGAAACCCAATTAAAGATCAACCTCTTGCTGTTTCAATGGAAGAGCTACAAGAATTAGCACTTAAGCTGCATTAGCAGGAGGCATTTCTAATGACACTGCACCCACATTTATCTTTGGTGATTACTCAGGGCACACCAAGGGGAGCTCTCATTTCTGGGCACATTATCTACCAGGCAGCAAGCTTTTCCTGCATCCTGTGCTACACGGAGCACTGAGCTGGCTGCTCTCCCCAGTGCAGAATCAGGTGTTCAGTCATCCCTCAGGAGACATGGCAGGTGAGGTACCTGCAGGAGATCTGCTGATGGATCTCTCCAGGAAAGCAAAAACTGAGAGGACACAGAAAGCTGAGCCCAGAGCAGGCTTCAACAAGGCTGGGGTGATGGACGCACCAGAAAATGCTGGTGAGAATAAAGTCTGGCTGGGAGCCCTTGCTCAGGCATGGCTGGGGCACTGCTGGTGTTCCCCAAGTGCCCCATGCAGGGAGAGGGGAAAAGACACTGGGCAGCAGAGCTCACAGAGACAGGAGCTGCAGGTGTCAGCTGAGCCCGTGTCCTTATAATAAAAAGAATTCTCAGCACCATTGGTTCATGTTGGAGCAGTCAGTAAGCTGCTCTGCCCTCCAGCAAGAGAGGTTAATGTTATTCACTCCAGTCTGCAGAGGACGCAAAACCATGGAGAGGTTATGGGCCAGATAACCAAAAATGGCTTTTAGTTCTGGGCACTTTCATTTTACACTGTCTGACCTCTGAAGTACTATCAGTCTGATTTTCAAAGGCATTGAGCAGATCCTGCTTTCACTGACCTTAAACACAGAGACACACAAAATTAAAGGGAACTCTACAGACTGTTGGCCAGAGCGAGCCCATGAGCCACCGGTCAGAGAGAGGAAAAGGGAGCTGGAGGTCACCAGAGCTGAGTCATGTACACATCTCTGGCCTTTTTGAGTTTCTTTTACCAAATCAAAGGCCAGCATGATGTGGGAACAGGTAGGTATGAGCTGCTTGTTAACTGATTTGAACGGAAAATGGCAAGAAGTTTTCCACTGCCAGAGTTCAGAGGTGCAGAGCAGCACCCCGTACTCCCACCCACCGTCTGGGGGTCTTTCAACCTATGTCAGCCAATGGCTGATAACAGCCCTAACGTGTGCAATGGGATGACTGTTCCTCCCACTGCCCACCCCAAAAAGATGCCCTATCTTGCTTCCTGTTGCAGTGGTGCCCAGTCTGTGTCCTGCCTCCTGAGCAGCTCCTGAGCAGCACAGCCTCCCTCCGAGGAGCCCAGGCAGAGCATTTGTATTCGAGTCAAATAATATTTCACGGATATTCCAAAAGTTAGGTAAATTCTTTCTCTCAACCTTCATTACCTAAAATGCTTCACAGCCCCGAGACTGTACCTATGTATATGCATAATGAGATTAGCATATCCATCAACTAACTCCTGCTCCACCCCTGGAGATACAGGAGGCCTTTGTGGGAAGCCCTCTGTGCTCAGATTCCATATCAGCAGCAGCCTCCAAGGCTGCTGTGGGAACCACCATGGTCGTTCCAACTCCTGCTCCTCACAGAAATCTGAAGTTTCATTGGGATATGGTAGGAAGATGGTGAAGGTGGGGTGGGCACCTCACAGCATCCACACTGCATCCTGCCACCCCGAACATCCCTGGGAGGGTGCAGGAGGCACGGAGCCAGTGAGAGATGGCAAGACAGAGCTCTCTTGGGGTATCGCAGAGTGTCCCAGGATGCAACAACTATATCAATGGCACCCCGTGGCTGATGCAGTGTCGTTGTTTGGCAACGGGCATGGATGGCTGACGGCCGAAGGAATGGCAATGGGAATGTGGCAGCGGCTCCGTCAGCACCGGGCGCTGGCTGGGAAGGGCTGAGCAGCTGGTGAATGAGGCACACGCCCTGGTACCCACACCCACACCCACATCCACACCCACACCCACACCCACAT
>VZRS01003005.1:64405-98857 GCA_013398055.1 Ifrita kowaldi
CCCACACCCACACTCACACCCACATCCACATCCACATCCATGTGAACCGGTGCTGGCGCATTGAAGAACCTGTCTGCATTCCAGGAATGTGTTCAGGGAAACAGACATGGAGAAATGCCTCACAATGGGAACAACCTTCCCTGCACCCGGCTGTGGAGCTGCTCCTTGACTGTAATTGGGGACCTGGTAATTAGATGATGGCAAAATGTACCAGCAGCTCAGTTTTCATTCTGTGGTCCAAATTACAAACCATCATATTTTGAAAGTGATGCTGACATTCCTCAGCCAGGAGCCTTTGCCAAAAACAACTTGAGCAAGGCTTGTCTTGGCACCGAATCAAACTCGGGGCCCCAGCAGCGAAACTGAAAACATTTACACAGCTGGACCCAAATCACCCGATTTTCTAAAGAGTTTGTCAGAGCCTGAAGCTCTCGGTATATTTCTGCCTGTTTTAAAGGGGCCTGTGTTCTCACAATCCCCCAGCTCTCCACACAGAGAAAATAAAATACTTGAGGAAAAGTGGGTGGTCTTTCCATTGCAGTCCGAAAAAATAATCCAGAAAACTCTCATGAGGAAAATGCGAATGAGCCCGGTGTTCACCCGGCCCATCCACAGATGTGCCAGACATATTTCATTTGCATATATAGATATGGAAACCTCATCATTTTGCTGTACGTATGTAATGGCTAATAAATGCATTAGCAAACCACTAATGAAAACAAATTGGAGCCAGTGTCAGGAATTACGCCAGCGTGAGGAATTACCTTGCTGCATTTTTTCCTATCTGAATGTCCTGACGATATTATTTTATTACATCAGTCATCCCCGCTGCATATGCATTATCCATCCCTCACTCCAGCCGGGGCCAATTCCTCTTGGGCTCTTCGGCATCGTCCGCCCCAGCAGCGCGGGCACAGGCACGGGCACAGGCAGGGGAGGGCAGTCTGCATGGCCACCACGTACGAGCACCCCAGCACTCGGACGTTCCCAGAATGCCACCGTGCCCACAGACTGGTGCCACACCCCCGGTGACACTGTCTCTGTTGCAAGGAGCAAGGACCATGCAGCAAGTTTCCATTTTGTGCCTGTTTCTGTGGTTTTTTCCCTGGAAAACAGGTCCTGTTTTTTTCACATATGGGGGAAAGAGCCTGAAAAACTGGGAGAAATGGCCACACTTGGTTCCAGCCCTCGGGAGGGCTGCGGGCACCTGCCTTGGTGCTGCAGGCTCAGGCTTCCCCTCCCTACCTCAGGAACAAGTCTGGCACTGGGTGTTTGTCCCTGTTCCTTTCCTTTCCTGTATGCTGCCTGATTATTATTTTTTTCCTACTAATAAAAGCCATGAGAGCAAACCCTCTGATGCACCAGGGATGCCACAGAGCTGGCCTGGGCCAGTTGGGGCATCTGTCCCACACCGGAGAGTGGCCCTTGACTACACACTGCCCTCACAACAGGGAGTGGGGCACCACAATTAGTGAACTTACCTCGTTTGCTTACTCTAAAGGCATCCTATTGATTACTTAGAGCCCTGCAGCAGCCAGCAGTGGCCTCGGTCACCTCTGAACAAACACAGCACACAAACTCTGCTCCCTGCCCCAAGAAATTCCGTTTCTTCTTCCACCAAGATAATTAACAGCCTGTTTGACAGGAATCCGTCTTCAAAGCCCGTCTTTGCTCAGCTGTGATTGCTACCAGAAGACATGGTGGAGCCGTTTTTCAGAGCTCAACTTAAATTTTTGTGGCTACGTGGGGACCTCAAAATCTTGCAAAATTAATTTTTTTTAATGCAAAACCTTTTAAGTAAAAATACTTGTAATTGCAACCTAAAGCGATGTGGGATCTGTGAATGGCTCTCTGATTAATTCTTCTGCAAGGCGAGTCTCCTCTCTCTGTTCTACTGAACAAGCATACACATATTATTGGGATTAATGCTGCATAATACATAATTAATGAAACTGCATAAATATGCAGATTTGGAATTGCAGATTGACTGCCACGGCTCTGTCCCCAAGCGCTGGGGTAACGGATTGGATGTTCATTATTACCATATTTAAAACTGTTTCCCTGTGAACATGTGCAAACCAATAACTCGGAAGGGCAGACGGCAGCGGTGACCGTCTCCAAAATCCAAGGGAAGGGCTGTGTACCTGAGAGGTACAGCCCAGGAACCCCCTGCCATGGGGAGCAGGGACACAGGCACTGCCCTGCAGCCCTCTGCCAGCAGGCAACTCCAGAGAAATGGTTTAAAAAACATAAAGCAGGTGTCTCTGGTGCTGGGAAGCCAGGATGTGGCACCAGTGTCACACAACAGGCAGGAGAGGCTGGTGAGGAAGGAGGGGGCAAAGCTCATGGGGGATCTGAGTCCCACAGCAGGCACAGGCACTGGATCTAACAAAAGCTTTGGAAATCAAGACCTTTCTGGGCATTTTCCCAGGTCTTTGGGATGGGGCTTCAGCAGGAGCTGGTCAACAAACAGTTCCCAGTCAGTTCCCAAATGTCCTTCACAGCACACCGACAGGCTCACCATCAATGATGCACCAAAAGATAGGGCATGGAACATGGGAAAATGCCATCCACGTCTTTCAGCTGGCACGACAAAGGCTGTGCCATCCCAGTCTGGGTTCTCTCCCTGCACTTTGCTAAGGTAGATATAGAGATTTCCTTGGATGGCTCCTGGGTCATGAAGCCACCAGCTGCTGGGCTTTGGTGGTAATGGGAGAGGCAGAGCACAGCTGCAGAAGGGTGGTGTTGGTGAGGGTTATCCCCTGAGAGCAAGTGGGAGCAGGAGCTTGGGATTTGCTGGTGGATCGAGCTGACCTCACGCTCTCAGGGGTATGTTCCAGGTGTCCCTGGAGCAGCAGCAGGTCGCTTGCTCTGCTTCATGCTGCCTGTTTGCTCTGTTGAGGATGTCAGGATTTATCACACGCTGCTGTTGAGAGGATTCAGATCTCACCCAGGGAGTTTGATCTGCAGATCTCCAAGCTCTGCCCGGGGAGGACTGCAAGCATTGTTCCCATTCCTCACATTTACAGGCTCAAATTCTTACTTGTAGAAAAGGAAAAGCTTCCCCAAGAGGTGTTTGGGAAATGTTTTTACTTTAAAGTACAAGTTTCCTACGGATGTCTTCAGATGTTTATTGAAGTGGAATAAATGAAAGTGTGAGTGCGTGCTGTCTTAGGAGGGATGGGAATTGCAGCTCCGTGTACCAGAACTGCTCAGCCAGGTGCCCGACCTGCCTGGGGTGACATCTGTGTGGGAGATGATGTCCCTGGAGAGCCCAGGCTCGTGGAGAAGCACAGCACTTGCTCTGCAGCCAGACGAAGACCCAGCGCTCAGCTCGATGTGCAGAGCGGCCACGCAGGCCGGGGCACCTCTGCCTGTCCTGCTCCTCCCCACCTCTGGGAGCACAGAGCATTTATCTGGCACATCAGCCAGGTATCCTGATCTCCCAACACCTGCTACATTTTTACACTGCCCCAAAAGTGAGAGGAGCATGGGAGAGGCTCTGTGTCCAGCCTCATCCCTCTCTCCCTTCTCGCTCTGCACTCCCTGACTCCACTGGCCACACGGTCAGCACCACTTCTCCAGCCACTGACCCCCCATGTCCTCTGGGTGCTCGGTCAGGGAAGGAAGTGGGAAGAGGGAAGGAGAAAATGTATGTATGGGGGTAAGCCTAAGTTTGTGTAAATCTAAGTCAGGCTTAATTCTTTCAGTCGAACAGCCTGGTCTCAGCAATGAACTTAACCCCGCCATGTTTCATGATGAAATATTAATTGCTTAGCCAGATATTTTCCCTTCCACTTTTGTTCTCGGGGAATGCCTGCACCCTTCTCCTTTGCAAAGCAACACCCACTGCAAGGGCCTCAAACAATCCTTTTCTTCTGGAAAATATCACACAGCAAAAGCAGAGCAGCAGCTTGCCCTGAGCTTTGGGAACATGTGTGAGCAGCGCAGTCAGAGCTGGAGAGCAGGGCCAGCCTCCCAAAGGCGAATCCATCACAATCCTCCATCAAGATGAGACATGCAAGTGAGAGATGAGACCCTCGGAAGGAGAGGAGGGGACAGGTGACCTTAATTGCTCCACAGTTATTGATAGGGCAACTTGTCTTCATGATGCAAATTACCCTATAAATAAAAGTAAAACAACTACAGGAAGCAATTTACCGCTTTGTTAGAGTTAAAGTAGACCGAAAATTAAATCAAGCCATGGGATCGCTAATTCCACAGGGCTCTCCTGGAGCCTCTGCAGGCAGGGCCAGAAGCACGGGCCATGGGGGTAACCGAGTCACAGCTGCCTTGCACAGGCCCAGGAGGGAGGGTGGGACAATGGGTCCAGCCCTGGAACCATGTCACCAGCGGAGGGGAGGGCATCACCTTCCTGCGCCACTGCTCTGGCACCAGTGACTGCTGGGGGATCCCTGCTGTGTGGTGAGCCCCCATGGAAGCTTGAGCTCTCCCAGCTCTGGGAGAAGACAGGGGTTGTCCTCTCGCCACGTTGGGGCAGTCACCCGCACCCACCGTGACTCCATGTCCGACAACTGTGTGTTCTCTTTGCTGTTTGGTCCATGAGGTGTCCATGAGACGCAGAAGTGACCTGGCATGTGCCCCCCAGACACAATGCACTGGCTGCTCCTCACTGGCGTTCGCTGGTACCACCATGCAGAAGTGGGTTCAGCACAGCCACTCATCATTGTCAGTGGGAAAAACGTACCTGAGTCGTGGCACTTCGTTAGAAGCATCTTCTCTGACACCTTAAGTGCATATTACTCTTGCCTTACATTTCTAAAACACCTTTTAATTTGCAGATTGTTATATCCAATATTTATTTGTCCACTGAAGGAGCCAGAGCTTTGCCCAAAGGCTTCTTAGCAGAGGTTCTCCAGCTCCCTGATGACCACAGCCCTGTGTCCATGCTGAAATGGGAGCTGGTGTAGCACTGCTGCATCCTCACCCCACTGCACCCTCACCCCCACTGCTCACGGTGCTTCCCACCTCCCCAAACCAGTAGTAATGCTCTGTCCCACCCCTTGTTCCCAGGGCCAGGGCAGCATCTGATGAGGGCAGGGCAGAGGGAGCAAACAGGCAGAACCGGGCTTTCTGTCAGTTGGCTGTGCCAGGGAAATTAAAATGTGTTATTTTGTCACTAAGTTGCAGCTTTTCTCAAAATACCAGCAGCCACAGAAATTTTCTCCAGCCCCAAAGGAGCACTTTTAAGTGCTTCATTTTAAGAAGATACTTCTTTCCCTGCTCTTTTTTTTTATTTTTTGTGTTTGTTTTCAAACCTGTCAGAAAGCACTGATATTTCTAAGCTTTGTTGCTGTTGTTGTTGTTGTTTTCCTCCTGATGCTTTTCTTTCCCATTTCTGAGCATCCTCGCTGGTTCTGCGTGAGGCCCCTGGAGGCTGCACAGCAGCAGGATGCGATGCCGGAGCCTCTGCCTTGCTGGGTGAGCTGCTCCGCTCCTCGAAGCTTTGAAGCTGCCACTCCACATTCCCACAGAAGGATCATGCTGTTGTTTCTTCAGGAAATTATGAAACACTTCGTGAAGCGACATCAGTGGGAACAATAAGGGCAGCGACCCCAGCAGCCCCTGGCGCCCGGCTGGTGCCAGGGCCAGTGCTGGCCATGATGGTGGCTGCGAGTGAGGGCCAGCTGCCCCCACAGACACCTTTGGGTGAGGGCCAGCTGCCCCCACAGACCCCCTTGGGGTGAGGGCCAGCAGCCCCTGCAGACCCCCCTCGGGTGAGGGCCAGCTGCCCCCCCAGACACCCCGTGGGTGAGGGCCAGCTGCCCCCCCAGACACCCCGTGGGTGAGGGCCAGCTGCCCCCCCAGACACCCCGTGGGTGAGGGCCAGCTGCCCCCCCAGACACCCCGTGGGTGAGGGCCAGCTGCCCCCCCAGACACCCCGTGGGTGAGGGCCAGCTGCCCCCCCAGACACCCCGTGGGTGAGGGCCAGCTGCCCCCCCAGACACCCCGTGGGTGAGGGCCAGCTGCCCCCCCAGACACCCCGTGGGTGAGGGCCAGCTGCCCCCACAGACACCTCTCAGATGAGGGCCACCAGCCCCAGCAGACACCCCGCGGCTCCACTGGCGCTCACCAGTCCAGGCCCGCTCTCTCCCACAGCCGTGGGCAAACAACTTGTATAGCTCACACCTTGCTCCCCACAGGCCACGCTGCCTGTCTCGGACGTGTGAGGCGATGGAAAATACACAACTTTCCCGGGTAGTTTTTTCCAGTCAGTCATTACTCTCCCTCCCGCAGTCTGAGCCTTATTTCCATGTTAAACATCTTGCTCCTGCCTGTAGCCTTTGGCTCAGCTCTTCTGCCTTCGCTGCAAGACTTGAGGTCCCCCTATCCCTGGTACTTTCTCCTGAGAAGGTACTTCAGGATTTAATGAAGGCATTCACTCTTCTTCTTGATCTCATTTAAGCTCCTTAATCTCTTCTTCTGTAACTCATTCTCTTCATCTCATAAACAATTTGGTGGCTTTCTTTGACACCTCCAGGATCCCTTTACAAACCCTGACACCGGAGCCATGGGCAATATTCTGGTGTCCCTCTCACTAATGCCAGGCAACTTGCCAGTTGCACTGTTCCTACTTACTACTCCTTTCTGTGCATATCTGACTGAATTCGCTCTTTATCACAAGGTCAGGGCTCTGTGCCTGTGGCCTCTGTCTGCTCAAGTGCTTTGCAAAGTCTTTAGGGAATATGAAACCATCTCCTGCTCTTGCAACAAATCCATCATTCTTGGCCTGTATGAGAGGGATGATTTTGTATTTACTTACATTAAAATACGTTTTATTCCAATGGATGCATCTATCTTCCATAAACACTCTCGACTGGTGTCTATCATACCCCAATTCTCAGCTCTTCATCAAGTGGTCACACTGAACTTCTGAGCAGGACTGATGTCCAGACTCACATCATCCAGGGGGAATCTCAATCCCTTGCACGCTCTTGTAGTGCAGCCACTGCCCTCACAGTTTTAGCCTCTATTCTAAGGTTTATTGAACACAAGTTTACAGACCAGTCATCTCAGCTAGGTGTTCAGCATTCCTGAGTGTTCCACAGCTCACCAACAGTCATCACAAATCCATCTCATCCACATCTTGGCCTCCTGCTGCTTCCAGTTCCCTCCTCTTCAACTCAAAAATTCATGAGCATGTGAGTTCGCTGGGGACAACCAAGTCTGGGTCTTCAGTTCCCCTTTCTCATGGATAAAGCAGAATCATTCATCAGTGATTTCAGCTCAGGCACCCAAGAGAAAAGCCACACGTTCTCCTCAGCAATGGACAAACCGGCTTCTTGCCTCTTGCCAGGGTAGGATCCAAAATCCCCATGTGGGAGCACCAAGAGACAGCCAAGATAAACAGGCAGCTGCCAGGTCCCTGGATCTGCAGTTGTGGGATACTCAGGATTTCCTCCTGAGTGTCTTTTCCTTCAGAGCTTTTCTTTCAAACAGAAAAGTTCGATGAACTTCATAAATTGTTACTTTCTCTGTAATTAAAAATTTGTCTATGTCTGCTGCAGGGGTTTAGATTTTTTTTTTAAACAAACCAACAACAGGTTTTTTTCCACAGAAAGAGGAGCATGGAGTCAGTAACGTGGTAAAGGAAACAGCTCATGTGAACCTGTGGTGTAGAGGTGTGGTCATGAAGACTGTGCGTGTGCCTTGTACCTTTTCTACTGATGTGAAGGAAAGCAGAGGCAGCAGATAGCAGATCCCCCATCAATGTCTCCCCAGACTCAGCTTTGTTTTCACCGTCAGGATTTGATTTCTATTCATTTCTCTCAGCCCAGTGCCTGTGGCCTCACTGAGGGATCAATCCCCCTGCACCAGGCACCAGACGCAGCACAAGGTACCACAAGCTGTAACCACTCCCCGGGCAGGAACAGGGACGAGGAACATGTCAACCCCACGCTTCATGTTGTGCACAGCACTGCCAGGGAGCAGGAGGGGTGAGACCGGCTGAATTTAAAGGTGCTGGAGACAAAGCTGCCCATGGCTCATCTCACCCACATCCCCACTGCAGTTCCACAGCGGCTGTTCATCCTCTCCTGGCTGATCAGAGGGAGGAAGGTGTTGAGCCACTGGTGCAGGGCTCAGATGCACAGGATTCCCAAGCCAACAGGAGATGCAGAGGCAAGGCAGTCAGTCCTGCGGAGCTTCCAGGCATTTCCAAGTTGTGCCAGTGTATTTAAAAGGGGAAAGGAGTATGATGGAAAAGGCGCAGGTGAGGTCAGGAGCAGCTCTGTCCTTCAGAGACCACCATGATGAGCTGAACCAGGAACAGGCTTCCCTCAGAGAGCTGCCATCACACCAAAACCAAGAGAAAGGAGATAAAACCCCAGGGGATGAGGCAGGGAGGAGCGGGGGGAATGGGCAGGACAGTTACATTAACTGAAACAATGTGTTATATTTTAAACATTAAAAACTTATGACTCTACATGGCAAGTACCTGATGCAACGAAGGAGGAGAAGGAAACTGAAGCCATGGTTAAACAATGCACAAGGCATCGGAGTCTGGTTTGTATTAAATCCATTTGGAGTCTGAGTTTCTCCTTTGACAGCTGGCCACACTGCTCAAAGCGAATAAGAAAGTTTTTGTTTTTTAAAAAAGATGTGTAATGGGTTTCTTATGTACTAGAAAAGAAACGCTCTCTGAGCTGGATCACCTATTTTCTTGTCAAAAGACTTTGGACAAAAAGTAATCATGAATAAAATGCCTCATGATTTTTCAAAGGGCTCTTTTATTTGAAGTCAGCTTTCCTGAAATGGGAGGCAGGACTGGGTAATGCAGCACAGGGCGAGAGGCAGCTCTCACGCCAGGCCTCTGCTCCAGCCTCCCCAGCCACACTGTGCCGGACCCAGGCACCGGCCCACAGACCTGCTGCAGCTCCGTGCTGGGGAACACCTTGCCCAGATCCAGGAGACCTGCAACACTGTCCCCTCTCTGAGCCACCTCCAGGGCAACACCATGGGGATCTCATTCATCCCCTGCCACTGGGATTCACCCCCATGGTTGCATGAGCATCAGTCCCCATGGTCTAAGGAAAGGCACGACCACGCTGAGCAGGGGGACAGCCCCAGCAGCACGGCCTGGAGCTGGTGTGTCCCTGAGGGCACTGGTGGCAATGCTGTGATCCGTGAGCAGAGACATCACCCAGCACAGTGCTGGGGCTCCAGGAAGCTTCAGCCCCTGAGGACTGAATCTGAGCTGCAAACATCTCCAGAACAACCTTTCTCACAAAGATTCATCTATTCCTGGCTTCTTAGGGGATTTCCTGGTCTGGTGCTGGTCGAATCCAGGGAGCACAACTTGTCATTAACCACTCTGCCATTGCTTGGGCCATCATCCTCCCGGCCCTGTCTCAGCTCCCTCTGGGCAGTGTGGTGCTCTGAGGGGACATGAGGCAATGCAGAGACGGGGGAGTGCACCCACTCTCACCACCTCCCTGGGACTCGGACTCTCACAAGTATTTCATAAATCCATACAAACCCAAGAACTGTTTCTGGCTGTTGGTCGGTCTGGGGTTTTTCTTGGCTCTTGCCAGTTGTTTATGGACAGAAGATGTTCAGCCCTTCGTCGTGGACACCCGGTGGCAGAGAGGACACTGGAATTTTAATTGTTCAAGAGCTCTAATAGGTGTAATAGCCTTGTGTGTTACATATGCATTAATTAAGTAACACTGCATTTAGCTCCAAATCATGCGGAAGGCGCGTGCTGTGTTTGCACAGACATAAATATCTCCTCAGTTAGAGTGCAGGCGAGCAGCTCTGCTCCCTTTGTACTGCAGTGCTTCCACCCTGGGGAAAATGGGAGCCTTGGAAAGCTTATCCCTGGGTAGTCCCAGTTCACTGGGTAGGAGCTCAGCACGTCCATGTCTCCTCCTCTCAGACAGGCTTTCTAAAATGATATGGTTTGTGTGGTCCGGGAGAGCACCGGGAGAGCCTCTGCAGCGATTCACACCTTTCCCACCACCCCAAGCAAATGGGCTGGTATCCTGTTTCGGGGTCCCCCTGTACCCAAATTTTTCAGCCCTGCTCTTTCACTGCAAACATCCTCCTTGCTGCAATCTGTAAGCGTTAAGAACAGTGTGGAGAGAAACTGCAAGGGGAAAGAGGAAACAAAAGGATCCGGCATTGTCAATGTAATGTATTCTCATCGTGATCCACAGGGAACTTCCATGCCTTAGACGGGAACATACCACCAGGTTGTCAGTAGAGAGCTGCTCATGTCAAACCTCAGTATTGCTGCTCTCACTTTGCTGCTTCAGTGCAACCTGGTTTTGCAGCAAAATGTGAAGTTGGAATCCCACGTGTTGGATGAGCTCGGATACACAGGCTGGACAAATATTTGGAAGAGTATTCGCTTTCACTAGGCAACATTATGCAATGTGGATTAATTATACAGAGTACGGTCCTGACTGGGCTTTGGATGATTAAAGCTGTTCTGGAATTCCAGAGGATTACTTAAATGTGCAGCATTAGTGGAGGTAAAACATCTTCAATATCCCTTTCCTGCAGCCTCCATTTCCTTGAGAGAAATATGCAGATTAGAGCTCAGAATTAATCTGCGGAGGCTCCGAGCTGGGCTCCTGCCCCCAAAGACTATTGGGAGGTGTGGGGCAAGGAGAGGGGAGGGCGCTGGAAAACAGGAATACTGAGGAAGAGACATTTTTTATGTTTGTAAAACAATCACAAGAAATGAGCTACTTATTCCACGTTTTAGTCTGGGAGAAAAGAGCCTGGATGCAGGCACAGTAAGTGCAATCTATATGTGTAATTAAGAAATGATTTCCTGAGATCTTCCTTAAAACACGTCTGAATACAAATCAAATTTGCATAAATAACTTATGCCTTTCACTTTTTCCTTGTGGAAAACACGTAACATTGCCTCTTGCTTTCTGGTTTCCAGAGCCTGCCTGGCTCAGAGGAGGATTTGCCATATTACACGATTCTTCCCAATTGTAATCAGCCTTAAATCTGAATAAAAGCAGCAAATGGCTGACTGGCACCCAGGCTTCCCTCCCTCCCTGCCCCCATGGCAGCGGCAGCGGCGGCTTCAAGCAGGAAAAGACACGACTGCAGCGCTGGGTTTGCATTAGTATTCACGGAGCATCCGACTCCAGAGAGGATTAATAGACTCTGATGCCTAATATCCTGGAGAACAATTAATTTGCCCACAGTTTTGTCATGGTTGAAAGTCAAATGCTGGAACAGATCGATGCACTGAGCTGCAAGTTGAACACTGCAACCTTCTGCTGGAGCTGAATTTTAATTTTCCCATCATCATTTCCCTCCGTTCCCAGCACACCAGTTTTCTAATAGATCTAAAAGCCTCTTACCTTCTTCCATCACATGTTGGGCTTCATAACAAAAGTCCACGTTGATTGTTCAAATATTAGAGCCTTGTATTGCTCTCCATTACGGGATTAGAGATGTTCGAGGCCCCTTGTGTTTTGACCTTTTCCTGTCTCGTTTCTCTTTAAATGGTATGAAAAATGCCAACCTTCTGTAATTAAAGCCAAAATGGAATGGAGGAATAAAGCTTTTTTCCTTGCTATTATTCAGTATTTAGGTTCCCACTTTGATAGAAGTGTTTGTGCAGAAATCAAGGCTGGGGTTTATCAAAGCTGGGTCAACAGACCCATTGGGAAGGGCTGGCAGCTCCATGTCCAGTCCCCAGAGCCTGCAGCAGCTGGAGTTGTTGCCCCGGGCTTGCACCGGCCCAGGAGCTGATTCCCTGTTCCACCAGATCATCCGGCGAGTTTGTGCAAGCCACTGAATCAGTGCACACAGGGGAGAAAATATATCAATAAACAGGCTCAGATGGCTGTCGTGGGGAAGTAGTGCAAGCATCGGAAAAAATTAGTTTGTGTATATATATAAATTTTATATATAGATATAAAAATAAAAATCCCTTGATGGGAGCTGAAGTTCAATTCTGCTGACACACAGAGTCCAGATGTCCCCACGGGAGCAGCACCGTGCCCAGTACTTGGGTAGGGAGTGCTTGGGGCAGCTCTGCAGCCCTCCTGGCCCTTCCTTCCCTCCCAAGGGTTCACCACTCCCTGGCAGTGGCTCAAAAAGCTCTGGACACATGGGAGGGGTGATAGAGACCCAGTTGCAGGACCAGGAGCAGGGATGGACTGGCTGGAGGCACTTCCCTGCTGCCCTCCCTCTGCTTCTCCCTGTGGAAATAACAACGTGTTGCCAGAGGCAGGTTTAAGGACCAACATGAAATGAGTCTGTGATGGTGGGAAGGGATTAAATCCCACCAAGTGCAGACTGTGCCCATCACTCCCCTCAACCTCGACCAGCGCTCAGCCTCCAGCCCCTGGGGCTGAATTTCCCAGTCCCTGCAAAGGGGGACAACTCCTTTTAGCTGAAATCATGCAGCATGGTGGGCAGGAGAGAGTGCTCCCAGCACAGTGCCTGGCTTTTCCCAGGGAAAAAAGGGACATAAGGGGTTAAGGGCAGGACTGTATGACTCTTCCCAAGCTATTGTGCTGTTCCCTCAGCATTTCTGGTGTCCAGGCTTTTGTGGTTTAATTATGGTCTGCTCCAAATGGTCTCAACCAACAGATCAATATATCAGGAACATTAGAATTGTTAATTTGAATGGCTGATTTGAATTTAAGTGCAACTTCAATTTAATCATTTTAGAAATGAAACGACATGTGAGGGCCCTCCTTCTCCTTCTCCTCTCCCAGCGCAGCAGCTCCAGCACCCCATGGGGATCACAAAACTCCCTGACATGCACATTTTCCTTCAGTCAAGAGCTAAGCCCTATGAGCTGCTGGATCATGACAAAAGTGGGGTTTTAGCAGCCTTTCCTACAAGCATGGTAATCTCAAATCCAACAGTGATTAACTTGGACTCAGAGCTCCACAGCAGAAATTAATTCTAAATCAGGGTCCTGGAGCCATGTCACTCCAAACCTTTTCCAAGGCTGATTGCCGATAATATGAGCAGGCAGAAAACGGCCCAGATGTCTCAACTTTCCCAATTCATCCAGGAATTTTGCCAGCTGCAGGGGCTGCCCTGCTGCCTGCCTGGAGGACACAGTACCACTGGGCAGCTGCCAGAGCTGCTGGAGTTGCTGGCCACGAGAGTCAGGGGAAGCACAGGGATTCCCCAGTGCCACCAGTGCCACCAGCATCAGCTCTCACAGCTTCTGGCCAGGACTGGTCTCACATCTGTAGAGTCACCCTGGACACCAACAAGATAAATCAGAAGCACATAAGGAAATGTATAGGACAGAGCGCCTGGGTGCAATTTTTGCAAGTAAAGCTGCATGAGCTTTGGGGTAACCTTATTGCAGCCTTGCGGTACCTGAAAGGGCCGACAAGAAAAGAGAAAGACTATTTACAAAGGCCTGGAGTGACAGGGCAAGGGAGGATGGCTTCATACTGAAAGACGGAAAATTTAAGTTAGATATCAGCGAGAAATTCTTCCCTGTGAGGCTGGTGAGGCCCTGGCACAGGTTGCCCAGAGAAGCTGTGGCTGCCCCATCCCTGGAAGTGTCCAAGGCCAGGCTGGACAGGGCTTGGAGCAACCTCTTGTAGTGGAAGGTGTCCCTGCCCATGGCAGCGGGTGGAACTGGATGAGCTTTAAAGTCCCTTCCAGCTCAAACTATCCTGGGATTCTATGATTCTGTGATTCTATAAACCTATTAGTCAAGAAAAATGAAAATGAAAGCATTCACCAGTCTCCTGTACCAGCAACAGGCTGGCTCTGAAGCTCTGCTCACATACATATGATTTTTCTGCCTGCCACATATATATCCAGCTCTCATTTCACTTATCAACCATGAAGTGCTCAGATATAAAGGTAATGCAGCTTCCAAGCACAAGTTTCTGAGTCTTCCCACAGCCATTTCAGAGGGACCAAATTTCAGAAAAAAAGCTCAGATGAGGGGAGATCTTGAGGGGCCTCTGCCTGCCCTGGGCCACTTGAATGCACTGGCAGCTTTCCTCTCAGCAAAGAAAATCTGTAATCAGCTTGTGCAGGAAAGCCAGCAAGCTTTGCTGGGCAGGGAGCTGTGCTGGCTATGTGGAAAAAAACATGGGAAAAGAAGGATTTTGAGGAAGCAGAAAGAAAGGGCAAAGGTCTGTCTGTTCTCTTATCGCCACCCAGTATCAGTCCACTGGCCCCAGCAGCCCTGGGTCCAATTCTGGCAGCCAGAACTGGCTCTGCCTTTGGAGAGGCAAAAGCAGGACCGAGAGCCCAAAGCTCAGCCCTCAAACTGAGCTGCTGCTTTTTTTTGTGACGGATTAAACCAAACATTCTTCTTGGTGTTACTTTGTTGGCCAATGCATCAGCCTGACTGACAAGCACCGACTGCATCCTGAGAACAATCTGAAGGCAACCCAGGGAACCCACCCAGATGGTGCTCAAAAGCCTTGCAGAGCAGAATGGGCTCTGCTCGATGCAGGAATTTCGCAGCAGGAACAAAGGGAACTTTGCAAGCAGAGCTTTGAAACGGAAGTCATTTTATCCAGCTAGCCTGCAGGAAACAAGAATCCATCTTCCAGCACAATCAAACACAGAGCTGTGCATGGGCATAATTATTAGGGGAATGATGGCAACAGCAGAGGAGCTCATCAGTCAGAAAGCTGCATAATTCCTAAACTGTCTCTTATGCTGAACCACCTGGATTTAAAGTAACATTTGCAGAGAAGATGAATGAATCACCTACCCAACATGCCTGAAGTCACACCAGCAGAAGGGTCACTGCAGACATCAGATGTGCCTGCTCTGCCCCACGCTTGGGCACGCACAACTCTCCAACCCCTCTGACGGGCACCAGCACCAGTGCCAGGCCTTCCCTCCTGTCCCTCTCACTTGTGGGGGACAGTGAAAGCCAGAGAAATTGTGTGTCTGCTTTTGGAGCTTTTTTTTTCTAAAATCTGTGTTCTTCATTCCCAGTCTGAGTGATAGCTGCAGGCAGGCAGAGGCTGTGGCCAGGAAAAGGCTATGGGCAGGCAGAGGCCAGCTGTCACTGAAAGGATTTGCTTGTGTGATTCTCCCTCCACCTTCCTAAAGATGCCACACATTGTTCACAGCTCGGCAGCTCTCTCCAAGGCTGTCCTGCCTGGGAAAAACGGGATTGTTTAAATAACAGAGCAAGGCTCTTGGCTCTGCTGGATGCCGTTAAAATGGAGACAGGGAAAGGCTCCCACCATCCTTGTACCAAGGCCAGGCCTCAGTGCCAGTCCCTGCCAGCCTTGGGAGGGCATCCCAACACCCACCTGAACTCCAGCACCCAAGGGTGGGTGAGCGAGCCCTGCCGAGCGTGGCTGCCGGAGTGCAGATTGGCAGTTGGCAGGAAGAAGGACTCAGAATATGCCAAAAAGGCCGATTCCAGCCCTCTCACCAAACCTGCCAGAAGAAAGAGCCCCATCCAGGCAGGGACGGGTTCTGTGCAGATGTTCGGCTGCCTGCTCGCAGCTGCAGGGGACCTGCACGGATGTGGCTTGAGGAGCACTTTCAGCTTCACGGGGTTTCCTCAAAGCTGCTGCAAGAATCTCCTCTAATATTTAAGACTCTCCTTTTTTAAGCATTTCAGTTTCGTGGAGAACGGAGAGGTCTGTCCTGGGGAGCTCATTCTGAGGGAAGAGTGGGATTAAGAACTTCAAAGTAGAGTTCTCCCCTGTGACAAGTTCTTAGAAGAGACCCTGTCCAAGAGTTATCACATCTCTCCAGCAAAGGAAAAGATTTGCCATGAGAATCCTTCTGGGCTCACGGACTTGTGCAGAGGCGGAGATTTCTGCCAGCAGCGGCTGCTCTCCAATGGGAAGTGCACCCTCCTCCCGGAGGTGTGAAATCTCCAAGGAGGGCAGGCTTCTTCCCACGTGGCAGCCAGGGAACATGCCAGCAGAAGCATGTGCTATTTTAGGAAGGCAGGAAAGGAATGAAAAGGCTTTCAGAGGACTGAAAAGCCAACGTGGGATGGATGGAAGGATGACAACTGGCTCCAACTGAAAGAGAAAAACTGATGGGCTGCAGAGGAGAGAGGGAATGTAGCCTCTGAGTGTGGGAAAAGACTCCTGTCCCACTGAGCTGCTTCCCCAGGGTTCACACTGAGGGTTGGAACACCACAGTCCAGAGCCAGCCCCAGCCCCAGCAGCATCCCAGAGGATGCCACACCTTGTGGCAGGCAGGCTGGTGATGCAGTGCCAGTGCAAGCTGGGTGAGAGGCAGGGCTGTGCTCTCTGCCTGTGTGGCTGTTCAGGGCTGTCCAAAGCAGGTGAGGAGCAGCAGGCCAGGTATCGGCCTGCGTCAGAACAGCTACAGAAACACCAACAGGAATAAGCCCTTTTGTCCCCTCCGGCTCAACATCTGCTCCAAGTCTTGCCACAGGGCCCTTGGTGCAGGAGAATTCAGAGAGCTTCATGTTTTGTTATCACTGCACAGCATCCCCCTTGGTCTCTTCCCTTTTGCATCTGCCCCCAAAACCACTCCACTCTTCGGGAATCTCTAAAACACCCGTGGAGACAACAGGCTGCAGTTTTCTGCCCTGCGAACAAAGATGATCCACAGCAACAGGGCTCCCCTGGCAGAATAGGGAGTGAGAGGGTGACCATAAGCTGGTAATTCCCAGGGAACCCTGTCAGGAGGCCTTGTCACTGCTCTGGAGACCATCCCAGGGCAAGAGACAGGGCATGGCAGCTGCTGGAAAAGTCTTCTGCTGTCAGACACTCTGCCATTGTCAGATCTCTTCCCACCCAAGGCAGACCAAGGCAACAAAGAACTGTAGTTTGAATATTAGACCCCAGAAAACTGCAGGAGTTTTGTGCCTGTTTTCACATGACCATTGCCATTGGCAGAGCTGAACAAACAATCTGCCATGAATATTTGATCCTTTCTTTCCATTACCACACTGAGGCTGCCCCAGACCTGCTCATTATGCAGCAGGATTGATGCAGCACTTTGTAAGCCCAGTGTGGCACTGGGGGTGGTCAGCTCCACCAGCAGCCACTGCTCCAGCCCTGCAGGTGACCAGGTGCAGGTGCCACCACGGGGGCAAGGACAGGGTTGCCTGAGCCAGAGTGAGGCCACCTTTGCTGGTACCACCATGGGAGATAAGAAGAGCCCAGCGTGAGGGGTTTGGGTGAGCAGCCCCTGAGAAAAACGTTTTTAGCTGGTTAGTTCATTGATAAAACAAATGAAACTATATCAGTTTGATGGCTGTGGAGACAGGGGGTAAAGATTCAGTGCTGCTGCATGTTCAACATCCCAGTGGCAAGGAGGTTGTAGAGGGGGACAGTGGAGAGGTGAGGATGCTGCACCAGGCTCCAGGGGCTATTGGCAGGTGGTGGTAAAACTTTTGGTCAAAAGTTTGACTCGATGATCTTAGAGGTCTTTTCCAGCCTTAATGATTCTGTGATTTCTATGATTCCTGGCTCTCTGGCGAGGTTTTCTACATCCCAGGTGGGACAGGTAATGAGAGCACTTGACTGCTGAACTCTTTTTGACATCTCTGCTTTTGCTCTTCTGCAGGAAAAGGAAAGCAAATCCATTCCGATTTCTGTGGAATTCACTCCTCACCTCTGGGTGGTGTTTTAGAAATCAAAAGTAAATCCATTATTTTGCTTCTTGTCTAAGGACTCGAAGCCTTTCACAGATGTTAAGGCCACTTATAAGTGAACGGATTTGTATTTCAAGCTCCTGGCTGTATTTTTCATGCGTTTTAAGTACTGACAATGGGAGAGGTAAATGCACAAACTCAGCAAGAAAGCTCACACACACCAGGATTAGACAAGCAAAAAGAAGCAAATGTATCTATGCCTGCGTCCTGGTCATCCTGGGGGCAACTTATCTGCAAAATACTCTCTTAAAAATCTCCCAGTGTATCGGGAGCTTGCAGCTTCCTTTCTTCCCTGGAAGAACCTTCACAAATTTCACCTGCTTCTCATTTGTCAAGGCTGGATACAGGAGAGAAGAACTGCTCTTTTTCCACCCGGTGCAACATTCAGCCACATTCTGGGCTTAGTCTTCATCCGTGGTGTAATTCCATTTCCCCTCTGCGTGATGTGCTCTCGGGAGCCTGCCTTGTGCATAAAAGATCCATGATGGGAAGCCGCATCATTCATTTTTTTTTTCCCATGAGCAGGTGCAAAATATAATGTCCCTGATTTTCGAGATCTGATTAAACTGTCATAGATGTGGAGCAACCTCAATAACTCCCAGCGCCGGGGAGGGATGGCTTATTACAGCACTGCACCCTCCTATGCCAGCGATAAGCATCTCTCAGCATTTCCATTACAAACCCCCATCCTCAGGATTTGTTTATTTAAATTGGAGGAATTTGGTGCTCCTGGAAGCCTGTAATCCACAGGCTGGATTCCAGCAGGCACAGCCACATCCCTGATCTCCAAAAGGGGCCGCTGGTCCAGAACAATGATGCCCAAACCTCGCAGGCAGATACTGGCACCAGCCACCCCCTGCAGGTCCCAGCCCTCAGTGCCTCCAGCACTGGGGTTTGTCCCAAGCTCTCCCACACATCCACTTCTGTGTTCACTCATCCAGACCCAGCTCTTCTCCCCAGCCTCGCTCTTTCCTTCCTCCAACATCAGAACTGCCTGGGCACAGATTCCCAGCAACAGCTTCTGGCACTCCTTCACCTTTGCTGAAGTTCCTCAGTGATTCACCTGTCTCAAAAATAACATTTATTTTTCTGTTCTCCAGGTATTGGAGCACCAGGATAAAAACAGGAGGATGGGAACCTCCTGCAGTTCTGCAAGAACTTGGACTATGCAGTGGCCAGTTTGAGGAGCTGGTCTGCAGGGGAGGGAGATGCTGAAGCACAGGGAGGGAGAATTCCCTCTGATGGAAATAGCAACAGGAACCAGCTCTGTGTTTTGGAAGGGGGAAACCTCCATGTCAAAGGGGGTGACAGCAGGACCCCAGAGCCAACAAGCCACTGGGGCAGGGGCAGTGAGGGTCACAGAGCACACTGAGCTCAGCGACTCTTCTCTGCCTTCCCTTTGCTGCTTTTTGGCAAAGCTGTTTCCAATATTGGAATTGAATGCTTAACTGTTACACTGATGGAATAAATTAGACAGAACCTTTTATCCCAAAATCTTCTCCATAAGAAAGAGACATCTGAGGGCTCTGGCACGCTGACAGGTATTCCCCTCCCCGGGGGCTGGCAGGGGGGTCACAGATGTCCCTGGCTGACGCCAGCCGGAGCAGGGGATCCGCGTTCCAGCGCTCCGGCATGTCCCTGGCCGGTGGGATGGGCTGGCCTGGCACGGGCACGGCCCAGCTGCAGGAGGGATCGCCCTTGGCAAGGGATCAGTAGCATTTCTCTGGCAAGTGCCAGCGTGATGGAAGCAGCCTGTGAGGCGCTGCGCCCGCCTTGCTCCGCGGCAGGAATTAGCCGGATAATTGCTCTGGCTCCCAGGGTGTCCTGGCCACCCAGAGGTGCAGCATCAGGCAGGAGCTCTGCTCCAGCACTCCCAGGACATTTTGTCATGTCCTTTCTGCAGTACACGGATGAGCCAGGCTGGATCCCAGACCAGCCTGTACCAAGACCAGCCTGGCTAGTCCAGAACAGTGTGCTGCACCGGTGTCAAAATCCTCTGGCAAGCTGCCATGCCATGGCCTTTTTTCATATTCAAAGGTAGATGTGCTGATGCTGGAGCTCAAAAACCCCAACTATTCAAATTAGCAATCGGCACCAATGATTGCCCTTCCATCCCGTCCCTGTGCTGAAATAGGAGCTCCAGTCCCTGCACACAACCAGTGAACACATGCCTAGCATCTGATTCCGAAGAAGGCTTCGGCACCGTGAAAAGAACAGGGAGAAGGTACGGCAGAGTGGGAGCTGCCATCTGGGCTTGCATCTGCGCGTTTGCCAAGGCGCAGATGGAGGATCCTTTTCTCTGACTCGTATTTGGCCCTGGAAACTCGGGGATGATGGAATGAAGAAGCAGCTCTGCCTGGAGCCTGGTCACTCTTTGGGACTCAACATTAATCCCAAGCCCGTGAGTGTCCTGTGGCCAGCACTTGGGGAGGTGCCAGGTCAGGGTCAGACTGCAGGGACAGTGGCTGGTGACAGAACCCCTCCGCCAGCACTGGAAGTGGTGCTGAAATTGCCGGATGGGGAGACACCCCACCACGAGTGACCTGCTGCTGGCACCCAACACTTCACCGTGCAGCTGAAGATGCACTTTGCTGTGGTGTATCAGCACCACATAGTGCCTCCCTCACCTTCAAGAGACTCAGGGTTCTCTTGAGTCCATGGAGTGACACTTGGCTTCCAAGTGACGCACAAAACAAGAACATGTCAGACTGGGAAGAACAAGGATATTATAGGAATAAGGAAACTTGATGCCGATGGCAGGAGGAGGTTGGACTCTGAAGAAGAAATAGGGGGGGGTCATTGCTGCAAGAAGTGAGGCCTTCTCTCCAGGTCAAGGGCTGTAGCCAAGCTAAGGGCTGAATGTACATGTGCTGTAACAGGGGAGGTCTGGGCAGCAGCCAAACCTGTCTTAAAACACATATAGGAAATAACAACGGCATGAAAACACTTGCAAGTTCTCCTTTCCTTCTCCAAGGATGACATTCTTGGCTCTTCTTCTTTAAGTCACACATTACCTAAATTCCTCCTGTTTCTCTTACCCCATTCATCCCCAGTCAGGTTGGGATCTGGGGTCCTTTCCTACAGTTATTCCTTGGCACCAAAGAGGAACGGTTCTGAAGTGGAAAAGGATGAAGGATGGTGGAGGGGCAGCCCAGGAAGCCCAGGAAGCATGGGCAAGGGCTGCTGCAGACACCAGCTGTCCCCAAGGCTCAGCACCCCAGGGCTCAGCACCCCGTTCCACCAAGGGGCCATGGGGCTGTTCAATGATACCAAGCAACCACTGGAGTTATCTCAGTGTCTCCTTTGCCCCATCAGCAAGAGGCAGAGCAGGAACAGCTCTGGGAGGACAGTGGGAGAATATTTTCTGGTGATTCGTGCAGTACCAAGGGGCTGTCCAGTGCTCAGTAATTCCACAAATACAGAGGATCGCTCCCTGGCACAGGAAGGTGCATGTTTGACTGTCTCCAAGTTCCACTCCTGCTGTTCCAGCACATGTCTTGGTGGGTGTGGTGAGTCCCCAGCAAGAGAAAGACTGACTGGCCTCCCTCCCCCTGCTGAACTCCCAGGGCTCCTGTCTGCTCCTTCAGAGCTCATTCCTCAGTGGAAGGAACCCACCACACCCAACCCACAGAATCCTCAGCGCCAAAAAACCAATTACAAACGTAAAGCCTTGGGGAGGCAGAAGCCCGAACCGCCAGATCAGTAGCAGACAGGAGGAATAGTGACACAAATTGGAGGCAGTTTGAGCCCTTTCGGTGCTGGGCTGGATTGAGGAAGGACTCAGTCCCTGGGCCAGGAGCACCGTGTTCGCTGGGCCCTGTGCTTGGGGGAGCTGGGAACACCTCGCTCAGCCAAGCAAAGCTGCAGCACCTTGACACATCTCCTGTACCCACCGCCTTTCGTGAGTCTAATTAAGTGCAGGAGCAGAAATGGTGGAGCACAACAGAGTGCTTGAAGGCTGGCTGTCCACAAAAGCTTCCTCAGAGCCGGATTGTTCAGATGAAGGAATGATCTCATGAGCAGATGGGAGAAAGGCTTTGCTTGTTCCACAGAAATCTGGGCTAGAGCAGACATGAGGAAACGCAGCACAGAAAACCATTGTGCTGGAGTGTGAGCATGGAGCCAGCAGCCGAGGGGGGAAGGTGTCGGGGGGTGTCCACTCCCCCGCTCCCAGCAGCGGCCACAGGAGCATCCAGGCAGCCGACACAAGCCTCCAACTCGGCTGTGAATCTGGCAGGAGCATTCAGAGGGGGAACGGGGGAACTCCACCGGAGGGCTCGTCCACTCGGTGATGAGCACTGGCAAAGGAGAGTGCCAGAGGTGCCACTTCCTGCGCCACAGGACACACTCCCGAGGAGCTCAGGGACACCACGGAGCCCAGACAGGGAAAGGGACATTTGCAGACAGCAAAACTTGGAGGTTTTTCTTCTTTTAAATTTGGTTAATTATTTATTCATGCACAAAACACAGGTTATTGTTTGCTAAACAAATCTGTGCGCCAGTCTGTGTGCAGCTCTCGGTACGCGCCAAACGCCCAGTTTCTGAACAAATTGTGCCTCTGTTGGTTCAGAACTCTCTCGTGTGCTGGGCTGGACTTGTTGTGGGGCCTCAGGGGGGTCAGATCCATGCCGAGGGGGCTATGGGAGAGGAGAATTCACTGAGGAGGGAAGAGATGTGCACCAGGGCTGGGTAGGAGCAAGGAGCTGCCGGTGTGTCACAGGCACCACCATCCAGCAATGCCCAGGACCCAGCCCCAGCAGCAGCGACGGAGCAGGGAGCACCCAGGGAGGGCTCAGCTGCTCCAGCTCCATCCAATCCCATCCATGGAACCGTCTCAGAAACACACTCAGGAACACCAGCGACTCTGCAGCAGCCCAGGCACAGAACTAACGCCTCGCAAGGCTTTGTTATCACAACACCACACGGTTAAATGTCCTAAGCAATCTTTTTTTAAGGAAAACAAGTCTTTAGAAACAGAGGTGACCCCAGAAGCGATAAGTGAAGAGGTGCACCTGAAAGTCTGTTATCAGCTATTTGTGCCTGGCTCTGCCTCAGATTTCTCATTTCGATGTGACGGCAGCTGAAAATTGGATAGATACTGGCTTCACCTCAAACAAGACTTTCTCTTTTTGTCTTCAAGGGCAACTTAAGTGCTTTACCCTCTGAGGTCGGAGAGAATCGCAGGATGCTGAAAAAGGAGCATTCTGGAGCGGGAACCACAGCGCTGCTCTGCAGCACAGTTTGATAATTAAACTCCACGGTGAAAGAAGTGGGAGGAAGGCTGGGAAAGCACAAGTTTGTTCTTAACATCAGGTGTTGATGAGGTTTTCCTTACAAGCAAAAAGCAGGTTTAATTTCTAGCACCAGTGACTCCTCCCAAGCCATGTTCTGCCACCAGTGCTGCCACCAGCCCAGGTCCCACATCCCAGAGGGACCCAGCTCAGGGAGATGCTGGTGGGGCTGGCTCTGGCACCACTGAGGGTTGTCCTTGGAAGACACGTGCCAGGAGAGGGAAGGGAAGAAGAGGCAAAGGGCAGAGGATCATTGGGGTCTCACAGCCTGAGAGCAAATTCTGCCATCCATGGCAGCACAAATCATGAGGAATAAACCAGAGCCCATTCCATCCCCAGTGCAGGGAGCAAGGACAGAAAAGGGACAATTGGGATGCTGCCACGAGGGGACAGAACTCCTACAGAAAAGAGGCTCTGAAGAAGGCTCCAAAGGAGAGGCAATCAGAGACCAAATGAAATTCAGCCTGACAGAAGGAAATGGAGGGAAAGAGAGTTCCTGAGACTAGGCAGAGCTGGGAAGGCTGTGATTCTGCTCAGACTGTTTTTGCATCCCCTGGAAGAGGGTGCCACAACCTGAGCATTCGGAGAGCTCTCCCACCACCCAAACACCTGCATCTTACCTTAATCCTGAGCAAGTCACATCACACAGGCTTCCCAGCATCCAGTGACAACTAACCCACTGAAATCTTCTCTCCCCCATCTTGACTCAAGCTCTGCAGCACAAGCGCAGATTCTGAATCAATACATCTCTTCAGTCAATGTTTTTGTCTGTTTTTCCCTATAAACACCCATCCAACGCAACGTGTGAAGCGCAGATGTGCTGAGTGGGAAAGCTGAGTCTTTCAGGCTCATCCCGTGCCAGCATAACCAGTGAAACCTTCCCGGGAGCACAGCTGGGGAGCAGTGCCGTTACAGATGTGCGCTGCTGCAGGCTCCCAGCGCTTCCTGGGCAGAGGAGCCCCACCAAAGCCAAGGAAATCCCTGAAGCCCCAGGCTTGCTCCATCCAGGCACATTCTTCTGCCTGGATCCAAGACTGCAACTGGGAACAGCGTGTGGATCCTGCAGCTGGAGGGAGAGGATCCCATCTGGAGAATTCTGGTGCTGCCGGAGAGATTGGGGGTGAGGCGTGTGCATGGAGCCTGCAGCTGCCCTGGGATGGACTCCCACATGTCCTGCCCCCAGGGCAGCCCCGGCACACTTGGCAGCAGTCTCGGGATTGCTGGGAGACCTCAGTTCCCTGAAAGCCAAACCATGAGCAGGGCCATGACCTCGCTCACCCTGTCACCTGAGCAGGAGATGCAAGAGGGAAAATGAAGCACCACAAGACCCAACCCTGCAGCACGGGCCCAAATTCTCTCTGTTCCAGGAGAGCAGTGCCCTCTCTGCCAGCAATTTCCCCCTCCCCAAAAGCAGCCGATCCCCCTCCCCCTGCAGCACCTGAGGCCCTGTCAATGTTCACAGCGCAGACGGGGTCTGAGCGGCACTTCAGGATCTGCAGGAATGTTTCCCAAACGAATGCTGAGCTGCAGAGACTCAACCCAGCTCCACTGTTTCCCATGAGACCCATTTCAAACCAGACCAAAGCCCCCTGGTCCCACTTCCCTTTATAATGAGTTGTCTGTTTTTTCTGATACTTCGGTGGGAATTTTTTCCCTTTAATACCAACAGCTGACACATTATGAGTAAAAGGAAGAGTTCACAGAATAAACTTCAGTGCATTAATTATTGAGAGATATAATCCAAATTTATTTAATGAATTAATAATAAGTCATAGGGGTATTTTAATAATGAAATACTTCTAGTTGTGTTTCAATAATTACGGCTGGCTTTCATAATTACACTGCTGCAGTGAAAATAAAATCAAAATCAATTAGGTGGTAGCAATTCTGTCCCAGGAGTGCCCTGTGCAGCTCTATCTAGATCAGGTTTAAAGGGACACAACGAAAATCAATGTTGGTTTAAATTTCCAGTGTGCAACTCCTTCTGTGCTTCGCTGTTGGAAGCAGTCGGGGCTTCCCTGTGTGCAGCCACTTCAAGAGATCAGGAGTAGGTCTCTTTAGGAGAATCGGGGAGCAGAGCTCTCAAAAACCATTTCCTTTTAAAGAAAACTGACATATTCTCATAGCCATTGATTCCAGGAACTGAAGCTGGAGTTCTGCTGGGGCTGTCACCTCTGGTTCTGGTGACTGCCAAGAGCCCAGGGCACTGAGGGAGCTGAAGATACCCCAATGCTTGTTCCCCACACCAGTTGTGTTTGTTTAGAGACAACACAGCCAGAGCATTTTTCCAGAAAAGCAGATAAAATGTTTGTAATTCCCTCCCATTCCAGGGAACCTTTATCCCACCCTCCAGCTCAGCTGAACTCAGAAAGCAGCTGGGTTTCTTTAACCTTTTTCATCTCAAGAAAGAGTGTTTGGAACTGGGAAGAGCTCCCTATTCAGCTTGTTGAGTCAAATTGTCACTTCCAGCAGCTGGGATCCTTCCCAGCGGCTGCAGAGCCTCGCAGCTGGGCGGGCAGGAAGGCGCAGCCTTCGCTGGGGATCTCCAGAGAACCTCCTGCTTCCCCCAGCACCTGGATCCCCGCCTGGCAGGCAGCTGGGACCCGGCTCTCCCTCAGGGTAGGTGACACCCGTGTCCCCATAACATCAGTGAGCCCCAGGTATGGGATGGAGATGGGCTCCAACACCAGCATCCCCCAGCACAGCTGGACCCCCAGGATGTGCCAATGGAGACAACACCAAGCCCCCGAGCAGCACCAGCACACTGGGGGACTTTGGCACAGACAGAGCAAACTGAGGGAGTGGAAAAGGTGACCAGGAAAGGGCTGGGCATGCTGCTGCTTGCATTTTGGGGGGATTTCTGAGTGGCCACACTCGGGTGAGCCTCTCCTACCTCGGAGTTGGCTTAGTCTCATTGCAGGATGAGTTGAGCTCACTGAAGATCCTGCCTGCCTGCCTCTCCCAGCAGGCTGAAGGTGAAGCATCCGACCCCTCTCCCTTGACAGCTGCAAGTCCTGTTCACAGTTCCCACATCTTTGAACATCTGGCTGCTCACCACAGAGAGCTTTGGAAAAACATCCCGTTCCCCAAAACACGTTGCAACTGGGACTCTCCCGGCAGTGGTTTCTGGGAGTCTCACACAGGAATAGCCCAGAAGCAGCAGAGTAACAGGGGGCTGGCCCAAAATGTGAAGAGACAAAGATTTTCAGCATCAAAGATTAAGAGCCTTAAAATAGAAAGGGGAAAATTCGAGTACAGTATTAAGGGCAAAGTATCCACAAGCAAGAGGTCAATCAGGCAATATTTATCCAGAGGGATGTCGTCACCAGGGGCTTGAGCACAAACCAGATGTGACACTTGGAGAAGGAGGGACGAGGGGCTCCAGTGCTGGTGTGAAAAATGAGTTTGTGCCTGAGGAAATGTTCAGCAGTGCTGGGGACACTGTGGGTGCTGCTCCCTGATACCCAAGACATTCCTGCCCTGCTCCAGCAGCACTGCAACTTTGGCTCTCAAAAGCTGCAGATGGGGCTTCACTGGAAATAATTATTGGCTCCTTGCTATTTGTGTGCTGTGTAATTTAAGGAGCAACCAGTGTTACCTGTGAGGTGATCACTGTCCTGCAATTATGCATCCAGTATGCAAATTCCCATCACATGCAGAACCACCACAGCTCTGTACCCTGGTGCCACAGCAGTGCTGCTGGGACGGTCCATGTTTTGGATTATAGATGAGATGTAGCACACTGTGCTCAGTGGCAGGGATCATTCTGGGGCAAATGCCCATAATTCTGTCCTCCAAACGGCAGCACAGGTCATCTTTGCTCTTCAGCAGCACTGGCAGCCTGGAGCTTCTGTCAGCAGGAGGGTTGGCTGTAATCCTGGGAGAAAACGCATAACAAGTCAACCCAAACCACCTTACACCCAGGGCTTTGCCACTGCTTCTGCAATTACACTCAGAGGATCCAAAACACTGAATAACTCATATATTTTGCACAAGAAATAATGGCTATTAAGTAAAAATGGGCCCAAATTCCTGAGCTTGTATTTGTTACCTAGAGAACAGTCTTACATTCCAATGCCATCGGTTATTCCTTCCCCATGCCCTGCTTTGAGCTGCTACTCAAACCGTGTGGACTGTCCTCTAAATCACCCAGTGCTCCTTCTGACTCCTTAATTAACTCCAAGTCCCACAAGAAGATCCAGTGCAGGAGCACATCACACAAACAGCCTACAGCTGCACATTCTCACACTCTCATCCAGCCAACAAGACATTGCTGCCAGAGGAAACCTCGGGTGTGAAGGCTCCTGCCCCAAACCAAACCCAGGCATGTTCAGCACGTGGAGTCAGCCCAGGAAATGGGAAATAGTTCTGCCTGTGCAGCAGCAGCACTGGGCACCCATGGGAGCTCCCACAGGGACTGGGGCACAAGGGAAACACAGCACAGCCCTCAACTCCCCCAAAATTACACAGGCAGCTCGGACCCAGCTGCAGAAGGATGGGCAGGGGAAGCCTGTCCTGGTTTTTCTATGGGATAACATTGCTCCTCAAAACACCAACTGCTTCTCTGTGAGTGCAGTCTGCGTGAAAAGCAGAATTCCAGTGGAACATAGCAGTCCTTCACAGTGAGAGCGGTTCGGTGCTGAAGCAAGGGCTGTGGACTCTCCATCCCGGACAATATTCCCAACTCACCTGGAAAAAAGGCCCGAGACAACCTGCTCGAGCTGTGAAGTCAGACCTGACTTCAAAGCCAGCCCTCCCTGGAGCACGAGGATGCATTTCACCTGGGATACAGGATGCCACCTGCAAGCAAGAGCCTCTGTGGGTGGTGGGTCTTCCAAAGGCACCAGCTCTGCTCCACCATCGCTCAGGAAGGGGTCCATGTACAGATAATTGTTGCATTTTTTACTTGCAAATGCGGCACAGACTTCCCTCAGGAACATCTAATTCACATTTTAAGTAACAAAAGGGCTCAAATCCCTTTCTTGCCTATTTAGTCATGCTGCATTTGGTAGAAGTGAGATGAAATACTCAGCTCAGGGAAGATCAGAGAGAAATGGTATGATTTCCACATTATAGGATAATTCCACGGCTGACTTACCCAAATGCGCAAGATGAGACGCCACACTCAGACAACGTTCACCATGCTGAGCTGAACTCTGGGTCTCAGAGTCAAAGGAGAAGGGAGCAAGCAGGGGGAGCAGGATTAGCAGGAGAATAACAGATGGGGTCTTGGAGCATCGGGGCACAAAGGAGACCAATGAGAAGGTGCCGGATGCAGGAGCCTGGCCACAGCACCAGCAGAGAGAAATGCTTCAGAGGAAAGATAGGGACCTGGCCAGGTCTGGGCCCTTCCAAGGGGAGCTCACACCTATGAGGTGGCCTCAGATCCCCCCACCCACACCAGCTCTGCTCCTCTTCCACCCTCAGCTGCTGGTAGGGGGTCTCTGCCTCTGAGCATCACCCTCGGTGCAGGTGGAGGCTGGCAGAGGGAGGCAGCCCAGCTGCAGCCCCTGGCAGCCATCTCTTTATATCTCAAGTTATTTATTTTTAAGCAGCTGGGCCTCTGCACTGAGGCAGATGCTGTCACTGTCCCAGTCACAACCTCCTGACCAGCCACTCAAGGGCTTTACCTGCTTCACGAAGTCTGGACACTGCCTTTCCATCCCTTTGCTTTTCTTTTGTTGATCGAACTGAGTTTTATCTCAGAGCAGAGCATCTTTCCAGAACAGAAGGCTCAAATGCTTCATCTTGACAAAGCTGAAACCAGGCTTTTGTTTTGCCAAAAATACCCTTTTCACTTTTCATTTTGTCCTGCTAGTCACCAGATTAAATCCACATTAACAAATATTGTCACTCATCCCAGAGTACATTTTTTGGAAAGCAAAGTGTTTGTTACAAAAGCACCATCCTGCTCTCCTAGTCCACCACAAGTACACAGGGAGGGGAACAGGAGCCTTTCCCAGCCCTTAGCACAGCTCTGCCCGTTCACCCAGGCAGGGGCAGCCCTAACGAGCTCTCCCCACCTCCCAACCTCACCATTTATCTCAACGCTGTTAGTGGTGGGTGTGTATTTATTTCAGCTCTGCTCCCATGGCTCCCAATGTCTCAGAGGGCTCCTGCAGCCCTCACCTGCCAGACCTGCTGCTCCAGCCAGAGGCAGCCCATGGGGAGCCCAGCCCAGCCCTTCAGGAAGAACTTTCCCACCTGGCTGTGCAGAGGCACAGGGACAGCGTTTGCTCCCACGGAGCTCCTGGCCGGGGGCTGTCCCTGCCACCGGCCATCCACCTCCAAAGCTGCTGCACAAGAGACACTCGCAGCCACTTATCTTGCAGCCCAGTGCAATTTAATTACCAACTTGGAAGCTCTCCAGCAAAGCATAAAAAGTCAACCCATTGCAGTTGTTTAGGTATATCATTGCCCTGCTAATTGAGTTTGATGGGAATTTCAAGAGGACTTTACAATATTTTCCTTAAGTGCTGTTACGTTTCAATCTTCCTCATTCTCTGTGTTGCTGAAGGCAGAGGAGGGGTAGGAGAGAGACCTCCCTTCATCCTCAGGCTAGGAGTAGTGGGTAATATCCGGGGAGATGACTCCTTACTGAGCCATATCTCCCTTCCTGAGAGCCAATTCCCTTTTGAGGAACGCTGCTGTGGACATCAGCTCCTGCCAAACTACAATAACCTCACCATTTGTGTCTGTGCTCGGGAATTTCCCCAGTGCCAGACACCAAGACCAGCCTCAGCCATGCCATGGAGCCAGAGAATGTGACAAATAGCTCACAGCAATGTCCTTCCTCACCCTAAATCATTTCACCTCCAGAGAAAATCCACTCTGCCATGGCATTCCACTCCAGACCCAAAGCCGCAGCTGTAACCAGAGCCCAGATCTCTATCTCCAAGAGCCAGGGGCCGTGGGAATCAGGAGCATAAAGGGTGCTTGGGGAGCTGGCACCACTCCCACTGTGCCAGCACGGCCAGGATGCGCCACATGGCACCTGCGGGGTTGGCTCCCAGCACGGGGCATCCCCTGGGAAAGGGCAGGAGGGGTTCTGGAAAGTGAGCCTGTGACACACAGAGTCTGTGAATATTCCCCATTCTGTTGCTGTTATTTAAACCGTTAAGGTGCAGTCAGGCTAAAAAGAAAAAATAGAATCACTGAATTTGTACACAGAGCCCTCGTGTGCCTCTGCCCAGCCCCCAGGAGTCACTGGGGCTCAGCTGCAGAGGGTTTCGTTGACCAAAAGTCTCAGCAGCCAGCAATATGCCAGTGAGGCCAACAGGACCGACAAGGAGAGGGGGGCATGGTGTCACTGAGAACCCCACGAGCAGAAACTACAGCTGAGAAGCTGCTTAAACAGGCTCTGCTCAGACACCCCCGTGCTTTGCCTCAGGGCAGGTCCCTCTCTGGTCCCCTGGTCTCACCTCGGGCTTTATCCCCGTGTCACCCTCCGGAGGCTCCTCTGTAAATCCAACAGTCTGCTGCAAATGCAGGCAGCAACGGAGAAAGGGGAAGTCTAAAACCACCAGCAGCTCCTTCCTGGCAGGAGGTTTCCTGCGTGGCCACAGCGAGGCGAGGCTGGCACACGGCAGCCACTGACCTGCATCCCGCCTCTGCTGCTCAGCCGCTCACGCTGAGTCTGTTTTCCAGATAAAAGCGGCGAAGTTTTGGATCTTCCCGGCTATCAGCGTTGGTTGTGGATTCGCACTGCTCACCCAGGGCTCTGCCCGCCTCACCCACACGCCAGGCGCCCACAGCGGAGCCAGGAGTAGCCCCCGCCTGGGCAGCAGCTGGTCCCGCATCCCTGCCCGGGCTCGGCTGCTGGGCCTGGGCACGGCGCCAGGCTGCTGATATCCACCGTGACGTCTGCTCTCCAACCACACCAGCTCCCCAGACACGGGGGAAGAGACACTTTTCTTCTCACATCAGGAGCGGTGGCAGCAGCACACGTAATCCGCGCTGGCACCAGATTCTCCATTTCGTGTTTGAATGATGCTGCCACAAACATTTATTGTCACAAAAGAGGTTATTCAAACACGAGCAATTAGGCAACTATATTAGCATATTTTTCATTGTAATATTACAACAAAGGGTATATTCCTCCCAGTGAATGTATTTATAGGCTTTCGGAGCTAATATTTGTTTAAATGATTAATATGTTTTTCAAATACATGTGACAAGTGTGGCAGAAATATTTTTATCTCCGCAAACAATGTTCTGAAAGCAAGAGCTCGGAGTCTCCGGGAGGGCTGTTTTCCAGGTTCAACAGAGTTTTTCAAGACATACAAGTTCCATTTTTATCATCATGAATTCCAAGAGAAGGCCTTTCTGTGAGGCATGTTTAGATAGAAGCTGAGGCTGCAAGGCCTCTGCCCCAGCCAGTACCTTCCTGTACAGCACCTTTCCAAAGAGCCCCCGGATTCCCCCTGCAGTCAGGTCACCATTTCCATCCAAAGTGTGTCCCTTACTGAGAAAATCCCAAAGGGTGGATGGTTCAAAGCAAGGCTCAGAGCAGAAGGGTGACGGGTTTTTAATCAACACTTCCCTTTACTGAACACCTTTGCACAAAGGGACACAGGATCTTAATCTCAATTCTGGTGTGTGGGCGGCAGGAGTCAACTTCCAGAGTTCCATGTTTCCTTTTCTGATCACCCCCATGGACAAGCACATCCTTCAAGTCTGAGTGATCTGTGAACTCCCTCACTCTGGCTTTTCTTAAAAAACAGGAGAAAAATACAGAGAGAAGTAAATTCGAGAAGGTTAATGTTGATGTGTCTGAGGGTCTCTGGTAGGAGGGAGCAGAGCTGGGGGTGATGGTGCCAAACCCCTGCACCAGACACCAGCAGGAACTTCCTCACTGCCCTTCCAGGAGGAGTGAGCTGGTCCCTACCACCCCATCCCCTCCTGATCTGGGATTTCCCCCTAATTAATTTCTGTTAAAATCAGTCAGACCCTGCTCCCAGGGTTTGAGTGAGAAGGGCCAGGGCCTTGACAGGGCATTATGAAGTGCTGCTGTTCATTTAGTACCCAGCAAAAAGTGTGGGGAAGTTGTGAATAAACCTCCAAATGCCAGCAGGTCCCAGAGCAGCTCCCTGATGATGCTATCGATGCATCATCATCTCTCACCTGTCTGCCCCATCACCCCCACCCCGCTGGGCTGCCGCACGCTGCCTTTGGGGACAGGACAGCTCTGGCAGACCCGTGTGGGACAGCAGCCTCAAGTACCTGCAGTGTATTTCCAGACATTAAAAGCCACGGGGCTTTCCCCACTGACAACCTTCGTGTCCTCAGCAGCTTTCTGGAGCTGGCAGAATAAAGTGGCATTAACAGAGGAGTATGAGATGTCTGTGATCGATGCCGCGGCTGAAATCTCAGCCTGGGGTTTTTCTGCCTGTTCAAGTCCTCTCCCTCCTTCCCTTTTCAACGACAGCTGAGCCGTTATTTACATTGTACTCGGCTGCGTGAGGAAGCGGGCTCTGAGGAGGGATCTATTAACACCACCTGTGGAACCGAAATACCCATCATCTGCAGGGGAAGTGGGCTGCGGGCTCCAGCCTGCTGTCTCTGGGAACGGAGAGCGGAAACTGCCGCGGGCTCGGAGCCGTGTCCCGCTCCGGGGCATGAATGGCTGTGACTGGCAGCCCTCCAGTGCCAAACCAGGGTCCCCCAAGCTGGACACTGCAGCTGACATGCTCTGTCCCACGCTTGAACCAAACCCTGCCATGGACAGATATTTGCTCTGCTTTGAAACACAGCTTTAACCTGCTCAGACCCCAAGCTCCACCCCGGTCCTGACACTCCGGGCAGGGCAGCTCTGGCAGGTCCAGCCAGATCTGACCTCCAGTGCTCTTGTTGTCAGCAACTCCCCAACCACTGCATGGATGGCTGACACTGAACTCGGCAGCGTTGGTGGCACAGGGGACACCGCTCCATCCTCCCCAGAATGGCTCCACAGGGCCTGGCCTGCAGCCAGTGGTGTCGATGTCTCTGCGATTCAGAGAGGAGCTCAAAGGACTTTCCAGCCAGGGTCCTTCTCAAGGCATCCCCTGACACTTCCCCAAGCCACCGCAATGGTCTTAGTGGCAGAAACCCCCAGCTTGGCCAGGTCCCTCGAGGACACAGCTCTGGCACAGTAATTCACTCCTCTCTAGAGAAGAGGAACGTCTTGGCAGCAGAAGCTGAGCCATGAGGTGATGGCTGTCCCATCCTTGGAAGTGTCCAAGACCAGGCTGGACAGGGCTTGGAGCAACCTGGGATAGTGGAAGGTGTCCCTGCTCATGGCAGGGGGTGGAACTGGATGATCTTTAAGGTCCCTTCCAACCCAAACCATTCTGTGATTCTGTATTGGCACTGGCGAGTGGCTCCTGTCCCTGTCCGAGCTCCCCCACAGCATCCACCCCTCCCAGTCCTCCCAGTCCTCCCCAGCTCCCAGAGCTCCCCTTGCAAAGATCAGCTGCAAACCCTGATGAAATCTGAACAGCAACTGACACCTTGCAGCCACGCTGGAGATGTGGTTTTCCACCACTGCTGCTATCTGCAGCGAGAGTAAATTCACAGACAAATCCATGACCCCAGATTCTTTTAAAAATTCTCCAAACAGAGCCTTAGAAATGCATGGCTTTGCTCAAGATCGCCCTGTTTGTGTTGGTATGAGGCCAAAATCCATGAAAAATAGCATGCATGCCAAAAAAATCAATTTTATATAATAAATACAGATCATTTGGATGTTTCTTGCCAAAAACAATGCAAACATATACATCCTTCATGATTCTTATCAGAGCACAGCTGAATCTTTAATACACTCCACAGACAGGCTACTAAAAGGCAAGAACATACTGCTCAATGGTTAAAGTTTCTTCGTGTCCATCCCTTGCAATGGCTTTTAATGGTCAAAACTGTGAAATTCAGTTTGATGCAAAAATAAGTAAACCAAACCCCAAAGATTCTTCTAAGTAAAAGCCTATTTTTAACGAAGAATAGGGGCTGGAGTAAAAAATAAATATATTTGGCAGCACTAGAATTGCTTTACGTTGCTGCAAAAATGTTTACCAAGGAGTAGCTGCTCTGAGCTCCACATTCCCAACAATCTCATGTGTTTAAGGTCCACGAGTGTGTCAGGGCACTCAGCAGCATCCAACACCGTTCCCTGGAACGCAAACGTGTTGCTGCAAATGGTTTAAATTCTCCATTACAACCTAGGTGGAATAAATAAAATATTCCATCTGCCTAATGTGACATGCAGATCAGACCCCTGTGGGTAATCCTGGAGTTTGCAAAGGTGCATATGGGATGCTCCAGCAAATTTAATAAATGTAAAGGAGGTTGTTTTATTTTTTAAAATAACCTCTATGTTATCCTTGCTGTAAATTATGTAAGAGGATGCTATCGGAAATGTGACACACGTGCTGCACACGCTCGCAGGGGAAAGGCAGCGCTCAGCCTGGCAGCGCCGTGCCAGGCACTGCCGACAGCCTGCGGCTCACCCGGCTGCGGCACCGGCGGGATGGGGGCAGCAGGGGCGGGATGGGGGCAGCAGGAGAGGGATGGGAGCAGCAGGAGAGGGATGGG
>VZRS01003005.1:98954-243618 GCA_013398055.1 Ifrita kowaldi
CGCTGCAGGGACCGTACATTCCCACCTGCCCGCAGCAGACACTTCATTTGCCGTGCGAAACACAACGTTCCCTCCCACGGCCGGTGTTTGTGGCACGGACAGAGCCCCCGAGGATGGCCGAGCTGCTCTTTAAGGCCCCTTGGAAGTTGGAGCGATTCCTATTTACAGCTTTCCTTCAGTGAAACATCCCCGGGGCCGTTGTTCACGCCGAATGCCGGCTGAGCCCTCCCAGAGCGCGCACCGCTCCCTTCCCCTCTGGAGGTGGCCGATGCCTGGTCCCAGGCTGTTGACACTCTCACTGTCACTGGAACTTCACGTGCAGATGGAGGCTGTGGCACACGGACCCCGCACTGCTGTGCACCCACCACTGTCCCCTCACTGCTGTCCCCCCCAACACTGTCCCCACACCACTGTCCCCCAACCATCGGCAGCTCCTTCTGTGCAAGCAGAGCAGGAAAAGCTGCTTGAACCCAGCTCTGGGGAATTTGAGGAGTTTTTCCTCCTTTTTAAAAGCATCAGTAATAGTGGAGAGGCTGCGTTTCACAGCAAAGTTTGCAGGAACTATCAGGGAGTGTGGAACTGCTGGTGGTGCTGCCTAATGAAGTGTGTTTGAAATATTGAAGTATATGATAAACCATTATGTAAATTAAATTCATTGATAGCTCTGCTATGAAATCGCTCTGGTAGCAGAATAGTAGATAAACATGGAGCTTAGAAGGTGTCATTTATTCATCCTTAAAATGGTTTCAAGTTTCTAGTGATTCATTATCATTCAGCAGAAAACAAAGAGAACATTCGTTTCACAACTAAACTCAAAGACAGGCTCTGGGATTTTGCGAACGCCCGTGCCAGGCTGAGGTGTTTCAGGTGCTCAGGTTCTTCCAAACCAGGTCCTTCTCCCCTGCAGGTCCTGCCTTTGCCAGCTGCAAGGGAAAATTCACTCCAGGGCTGAGTAAACTGGGAGGGACTGGAGGAGAAATGTGCAAAGAGGATAAAGAGCAAGACCAATAGTTCGTGATGCTTCCCAACAATGGAAATGGCATTTGCTATGCTCCCTCTTCCATCACCCACTGCTCCACAGCCCTCCCAGCAAGGGTAGTGAAGCCTCAGGGCCGGTCAGTTGTTGTCTCCATGCAGGCACGTGGGGAAGGCTGGGTCAGCCCATTCCACTGCGGCCGTGTCAGTTCGTACTTTCACCACATCTGGCACTACCTGAATTACAGGTAAAGATGTTCCTGCAGGGCTCTGCTGCAGAGCAATGGCTTGGGGCATGGAGCAGCACACATCCCACCAGGGATCCTGGGGACAGCTGCTGGGGCCACAAGCCGGACATCACCACCACAACCATCCCTGTGGCCCAGCCAGCCAGCACAGGCACAGCTGCCCCTGGCCATGGGAGCGGGGTGGACACGGTGTCCCCACGGTGCAGGATGGACACGGTGTCCTCACAGTGCTGGGTGGGAGCAGAGCCGTGAGGGGTTAATGCTCCCGCAACCGCCAGCCAAGCGTGCTGGGAAGGAGACAACCCGCTGCTCTGAAACTAATTTTACAGCTTAACTCCTATCAAATATCCTGGGCCCCCCTCAAAAACCCTCTTTGAGAGGAGTGCTCCTAACCCGTTGGAAAACCCGTGGCGTGTTTTGATTGGCAAGGTTTCTTCCAGACGGTGGGAGTTATAAATGAACATCTCAGCAGGGCCTGGAAAAGTCCAGCTCATTCTGCCAGCCTGAGACGGCGCGAGTGCCTCTCCACGGGGTCGGTCCCTCACTGGAGCCCCTCCATCCCATTACATAAGCCCCAAACAGGACATTACTGCATGTGTGTGAACAACTCGTGTTACAGGAACAGCAACTCCTATTCACCGGGAAAATTGCTGTAGCTCTCAAAAGGCCCCTTTTCTCACAGCCTTTCAGCCTGAAGAGCCCAGGGAGCTGCCGTTTGCATGGGCAGGGACAAAGTCCGCCTCAAGCCCCTGCATCCAGCCCTCCTTGCTGGAAGCTTCATGCGGGAGCAGAGCTGCAGGGTGTGAACCACAAGGGTCCTGCCTGACCACACAGCCCCTGCCTGTGGCTGTCCTGCTCCGGGCTGCACACCCCGGCACGAGCCCCAGGAGCAACAGGCCCCTCCACTGAGAGAGACCTCAGGGCTCTGTGCCGAGCTGTGCCACCTCTCCATGCCAGCCCCACAGCCCCGCGGGCAGCCAGCCCACCCAGCCCACAGCAGGGCATTCCCAGGGACCGTCCCCGTGCTGACATCCAGCTGCCAGTCAGCTTTGCAGGGTGAGCCCTGGAGGTGGGGGCTGTGCTGGGCACTGCGTGTCCCTTGCTGGATGGAGACTCAGCTGCCCCTGCACCAGCCATCCCAGAATGACTTGCCCCCTCCAATCCATGCCATGCCTCCTACAGCCTCTGGAAGACAGTGGAAGCAGGGATGCAGACCCATGCAAAGGTGTGGCCTGGCTCACAGAGACGAGTATCTGGCCCCCAGGGCCTTCCTCACAAACTGGGCATTGCTGCTCTGGGTTGGGGTTGCTCCACAGCACCGCAAAATACCCCCATCCCCTCAGTGCCTTCCCTGTCCCATCCCCAGTGTCCCTGGCCAGGCCAGGTGGCTGGAGGGCAGCTACCCCTGCCTGCTGTGCCCTGGCCAGTCCCACTGTGCTGGCGTTCGCCACAGCTCTGCTGCTGTAGGGTGCCAGCAGCGCTGGCCTGGTGACAGATTGCAGCCGTAAGTCACCAAACGCCACCGCTCTGTGATGTGTTATTGCAATACATCACTGGCGTGACGGGCAGCAGGACCACGGACCCAGCCCGTGCCCTTCATTGGGCATTTAATTCTCCAGTTCTCAACTTCTCTCCTTTCCCCAGAAAATAAACACTGTGTTTATAGCACATGGGCTGGGAAGTTCCCAGGTCACTCCATCAGCGGGCAGGGAAGTGGCAGCAGCCACTTTCCCAGCAGGAGCACAAGCCCCTCTGCATGATGAGCAGGTTGGGTTGTCCCTCTGGCTGTGACCTCTTCCCACAATTTAAAAGTCACCACTGGTTTATTGATCCTGCTTCCCCTTCCCTTCTACAGAGGACAGAGGTATGCCTTAAAGAGGCTGTTTCTGTTGTAAGAAGTTTTCCCCAAGTCCCACACCTACAGCCAATCCCGTCCTGCATCATCCCATGCCACTTCCCATGTGTAGCATGTACCTGACAGCTCAGATCTGCTGCTCTGGGCTCAGCCTGCCCCTGGGCAGGTGATTCTGCACACCCTGAAAAGCAGAGGCCATCAAAAACGTTGTTCCTCTGTGCAAACTGAGCTATTCTCATCATCAGCTGCTGCAGCCGCTTCTGTCCTCGTCCCTGGGACCAGTTTGGCTCCTCAGGAGCTCTCCCTGCAGCCCCCCTCAGGGTCACTGCTCCCCGCTAGCCCCAGTGTGACTGTGACCACAGTATGAGCCCCTCAGAGGCAAAACAGCTCTGGGGCTCCAGGGCACATGGGGTGAATCTGCAACTGCTTTAGAGAGGAGCTGAAAGCATATCTGCACCTGGATTTCAGGCTGAATTCAGGTTGAATGCTCACTGTGAAGGGTCCCCAGCTCCTGGTGTCAGTGCAGAGCGAATAGGAAAGGCTGGTGCCACGCAGTAACAATTCAATTACTTGCTGGGGATGCTGGGGAGAGCTCTGCTCATTTTAATGCTGTGGAGTAACTCATTTCATGCTGGAATTGCAAAGCACTCACTAGTCCCTCACACACATGGCCCCTGGAGAGCCTTTTCCAATTAATAATCATTAACATTCACTGCTTCAATAAGTAAAATGATTTCTGCATCATCAAAGAGGGCTGGCTGCTCTTGCAAGCCAGGCAGCATGCTCCAGGCTGGCACTCCGACAGCCGTGTGAGTCTGTGGGGTATGTGCTGGAGCAAACACCTTCCCAAAATGCCCTGTGACAGCGCAGAACCCACTGATATCCTTCTGTTTCATCTTCCCATGCTCTTGTGTTTATCCTTTACTTACTCAATATCCTTTCTGCAGTAAGAAATTTTGGCCAAGCAGATTAACACACTGTGAATATCTGGCTTTGGGAAGGATCTCCCTGAGCAGTGGCAGGTTTGGAAACTGCACCTTCACTGGTAAGAGGATTTGCTGCTCAATATTTTTACCCACAATTAGCTTGTCTTTGTAACATGCAGCAGAAACTGAGGACTGGCACAAGAACAACGCCTTTATGTTTATTTTGTGGGAAAATTTTATCGTGCATCTGTTGGCATCCAGATTTTGAAAGTTCATCCAATGTTAATCATGTGGCAATTTACATTTGTGTGTGACCTGTTGTTCATCTGCTGCTGGCACTCAGATATCAAATTGCACTTCTAATTTTAGGCGTTGGAATTTGCCAGGTGTATTTTTGCAAAGGAATTTTTGTCCTGTTTTTCAGAGGGTCGCACACGCACATCCTCACAGCCTCGTGTGTTCATCCAACCCCAGGGACACACCTCGGGTATCTGTGGCAAACCTAGCCTGGGTTTGATTTGAGTCTGGGGTAGATTCATGGAAATCTGGAGAAAACAGAGAGCCCAAGACACCACCAGCTCCCTGTGGAGCTTATCTGCATTGAGGTTCTCTAATACCCCTCTCCTGCTGCAGTTGGGGTGCCTTGGGTGAGACACCCGGTTTGGTGGGACAGAGCAGGGCCACCAGCAGCCCCTCCACCAACCCCAGACTTGGAGCACCAGCTGTGACCTTACCACAGCCTTCCCAAAACACAGCTTGCCCCTATCTCTTCAGTACATTCCCCACTGGAATCAATTTTCTCTTTTGAAGCTGCATAGAAATTTGGTATAATCCCAGTGCCTCCTCCTGGCCTGTCAGTCCAGAGCTGTGCCAGGGCTGGAGCTGGGGGGAACGGGGGGATCTCGTGCTCTGTGCTCACAGCATCAGGGCCACAGGAACAAGGGACACAGCAACAAAGAGCTTGTGAGGTCAGGCTCGGTGCCAGCGGGCCGGGCTGTGGGGCTCAGGGCAGGGGATGCCTCCCAGCACGCTTTGTCCGTGAGCAGCGCTCATGCCAAGCGCCACGGCGAGCAGGGAATAGGTCATTCACGCTTGAGCTGAAATCCCAGTTGCATTATATCACTTACAGCTAATTAGCAGGCTCCAGGCACAATGCAGCGAGACACTGTTTCTTGCAGAAATGGATAACTCGGGACAGCCCTGAGCGCAGAGCTCGCTGGGTTCCGCGGCAGCACAGACCGCATTCACCTCCTCCCTCCCCGCTTGGCACAGAACCTCGGCAGGGTCTGGCTATGAACCTCCCAGCGCAGGCTGAACCCAACAAGTGACAGGTTATACTGGAAGGCTGCGGGAAACCCTTCCCAGAAGAAAGGCTGCATTGATCTGCAGGGGCAGGGTGCTGGCTCTCCCCCACGCTCGCAAAGTCGGGTTCCTCTGAACTCCTGGATGTCCAGGGAGCAGCAGGGGCTGAGTCAGCCTCTGCCCTCTCCATCACTCGCCTCAAGGCCGTAGCATCGTTGTCTCCAAATGCCCCCAAGGGGCTGCACGGCGAAGCCACACTGCTCCAGGGACAGCAGCCAGGCTCGGTGACGCAGGGCAGCCACTCTGGCTGTGCCAGGACCATACAGAAAGGGGTTGCACGCCCGTGCTCCTTGCCAGAGCCCTGAACTCCCCTGCCAGCACACAGGGGCTGGGCGAGCCTCTCCAGAACTTCAGAGTGCGCAGGGTACACCAGGAGGGTCTGAAAGGCAGAGGACAGGTGGAAGCAGAGCAGGACCCTGCTGGTCTCCCACCTGCTGGCCCCAGGAAGGCAGGGCTGCAGCTGCCAAAACCAAGCCTGGACACAGAGTGAACCATGGAAACCACAGAAAGAGCCAAGGATTCCCCCGCTCCCCCGTCAGCATCTCCTGTTGCCTGGTTTGGCACAGTTCTGTCCCCATCGTGGGGCTGCCCCTGGTGCAGGGCCAGGGAAAGGATCTTCCCATTAACAGAGGAACCAGTGCAGACAGGGCAGGACTGCGCAGGAGCAGGAGCGAGCCAGGGATGGGGCACAATTCCTCCAGTGAAGGATGGGCCACTCCAGCCTCATTAGGGCCAAAGACTGGTTGCATCTAATCCTTGAGGGACCGCAAGATCATAGATTTCCTGGTTTTCCACTGCCTTTCCCAGATGAGCCATGAGGTATCTGGCCTCAGACAGAAGACCAGAAGAGCTCCAGCTAAGGACTCAAGCCCTTCCAACAGAAAGCAGATCCCCACTGCTGTTCCAAAACATTTTGCTTCTGAAGGTGCCCAAAGCGGAGGAAAATGAGGACACGGGAAGCAGGCAAGCATTTTGCCTTCTGCCATGGGCTGGGGAGGTGTGCTGGGCTGGCTCTGTAGGAGGGGAGCTGACCTCCCACCACAGCTGGGGTGCCCGGTCCCCGATGCCCAGCAGGGCAGGCAGGACTGGGAGCAGAGGAGGTGACAGTGGTGGCTCTGGTCTAAAACCACCGGTGCTGTTCTGTCCCTCTGACAGGACCCCCAGCCTGGCAGCCGCAGCGTGGGCAGGCTGGGCACGGAGAGCTGGTGAAAAGTCCATCTCACTGCCACTGTAAACACTTTAAAAACATTTCCACAGGTTTCCTGCCTGCGCTTCCCTGCCGGGGAGCTGGGGAACAAACACACTCTGTCAGGCTTTGGTTCATTCAGGCACTACTGATCAAGATGGGATTTTTTTCATTTTCTATATTGTTACTATTCATGTCAGTCTGGACTCTTCTCAAAGGAATATTTGCAAAGATTAATTTTTTTTTTCCTGAATTATTTGCCAGGAACAAAGGATGTATTTCTTTTTAGGCAAACACAGCAGTTGTGTGGATAGTTCTGTTCCAGCCACGGTTCACAGAGGCTGTTTTGGAGCAGATTTACCTGGCTGTGCCCCACATCACCACCCACTGAGCAGATGCATCTCAGTCAATGTGCTGCATGAATTTAAGGGGTATTTCTTTGGAGAGATGTAGGCCGAGCAGTTTAACTAATTACTTACAAAATCCTTTTCTTACTTGACAATAACAGCCACCACCTGTTCTGGGGCTGGCCTGGGCTTCAGGCAAACATTACCTCGTTTGTTCATTTCCCACCTGGGAAAATGAGAAATGCTCTGGTTTTATACAAGTTATTTCTACAAAGCTGCTCTTAATACACCAATAAAGAGAGGATTCCTGCAGGCCAAGGGCCTGGGGCACTTTGAAATGCAGAGTTTTACTGGACTTGCAGAGGCAGAAGTTGCAGGATGCAAACCCTGGATTTGAGGAGCATGGACAGGATCTCCCTGTGCTGCTGCTGCAGGCGCCAGCCTCACCCCTCTGCTCTGCAAGGAAATGTCCAGTGGTCCGAACCTCAAACTGGTTCAGTTTCTTCAACAACAGTGTCCAACCATTCCCTAAAACATCCTGAGCACACATGAGCAGCTCTCCCCAGCTCGGACATCCCCCATGCCAACCCAGCGGGTTTACATTTATCCACTTGGGAGAAACCTCCACCCTCACACAGCAAATAATTTTCACTCCCAAAGCTGACAAAGAGCGGGATGGAGCTTTCGAGGCCATGAGCACACAAGGGTGTGATCCCCAGCCTGCACTCCCTGTGTCCCAGGGCCAGGCTGCAGCAGGTGACAGCAGTGTCCCAGGGCCAGACCCAGGCGGGGACACGGCACTCACCGCCACCAAACCCCAGCAGGTCCCAGGTCCCCTACACAGAGCTCTCTGTATTCACACAGGGCTCTGGGAAAAGCCAAAGAAATGAGCAAAAAAGCCATTTTTGAGGCTATTTTGAGTGCTAGTGGATTATATTGTAATGCAGCCCAAGTGCCAAAATACACTATGCTTGGGGGTATGTAAACTAATTCCCAAAAAAATCTTAGGACTTTATTCCACTGTCCTGTCCCTCGGTCTGACACAGAGCCAAGCCCCGCTCAGCACCACCACAGCCTATTAGAGATTTTGCTCTAAGCAGCTTGAGAGTGTTTATTTGGTGTGCAAAGAAGATTGGAGCTGGGAAAAGCACAAAAAGGATTATTCTGTTTATCACTCAGCTTTCCCTGGCCAATCTCTATTCATGGAAAAAGTCATTTACTCGGGTTATCCACAGGCTTTGCTCGCCAGAAAGTGTTGAAAGCCCTGAAAATTAGAGAGATGCAGAATGGATTGGAAAAACGTAAGGCACTTAGAAGCCTCTGACACCCAGAAATACACCAACACGACACAAGGCTTTTTCAATCCCAACTTTCCCCACCGCTAATAAGAAACTGCCCAAGTCCCAGCACGTGCCAGTTAAACCCCTCCAAAGGCCAGGCAATAATTAGATGGATTGTCAAATCTGGGAGGTTGGGCTTTGAGAAGAAAATTAGAAATCAAAACATCAGATTGGCATAATGAGTTCTTCATTAAGTCTTTTCTTTAGCTCTTCGCTTTTTATATGGTCTCCAAATGGTATTTGATTTTATTTCCATTGTAGCAAACACGAACCAGGAATCCACGGGGCTCGTGCAATAACTACAGACAGGGAAAAAAGGATGAGGCAAGCGGGAGGGCAGCGCTCACAGCACCCTCACAGTCCTGTGGGCACCCCAGGCTCCCCATGTCCCCCGGTTCCCCTTGTTCCCAGCTGGGATTGTTAACACAGCTGCTGTGGGGGGACGTGTGGGGAGCCAGGGCACAGGGCCCAGGGATCTGCTCTGCATGGATGGATCACTCCAAGGAGGAGCCCAAGAGCGTGTGAGTGCAGTGCTGCCAGGGGAATGCCCTTCGCTCCTGCCTGGCACAGGGTTGGCATGTGATACCCACAGTGGCTGCTCGCTGAGGACCAGGGACCCCCATGTGGGGCCACGCAGCCCCCAGCTCCCTCACACCCCAGCTGGAGTTGGAGCTGGAGCTGCCCAGACGGCTGCTCTGACACCACGAGGCCTCCCTGAAAAGGGAGATTGTTTCTCAAAAATAAATATTAAATAACTCTAAAATTTCAAATAATTCAGAGCTCTGCTGTTTTCCATGCATTATGAAAACAAAATTGAGGGGAAAAGGTATGTAATACGTTTCCTATTTCCTGTTTCTGCAGCTCTGCATGTGCCCCGGGGGATCAGCACAAGTGGAATTATCTCTCCTCTGGCTGGGAGCGTTCATTTCGGGCCAAAAATACCAAAAAAGTATGAACTAATCCCTACATAGAGCTAGGAAGTGTGGGATCGCAGGCCAAATGCTGAAAAATGAGGCAATTTTCCCCATTTCAAGAAGTGACTAAAATCCCTGTGCTGTTCTCCGCACAGGCGTGTTCTGTTCCAGCCCAAACCACTTCAAGAGCCGGATCAGATCGTCTCTCCGGGAGCAGACAGCAACGAGGAACCGGCGCTCAATGCAAACATTGTCCCTCTCCCAGGAATCCCTGCATGCAGAAGGGGCACTGCCCAGATATTGTTTCATGTTCCCTGTGATGCTTGGAGCAGCGGGAAGAGCAGCGTTAAATACATTAACAACCACGGAATACTGGAGCGAGGTCTGGAGACTGATAAACGCATCACTGGGAGCGGGATCAGCGCGGCACGGAAGCAGCTGGAGGATTTGGGGTGGGAAGGAGCACCCCCTGCTCTGGGAGAGGGAGATTTGGTTGGGATGCTCCTCTTTACCACAGGGTTTGCCCAGGAAGTGTGATCAGAGTGCAGCAAGAGCGGACACGGTGCAGAACCCCCTGCACAGGGCGAGCGACCACCAGCGCTCGTGGTCACCACATCTGCGGGGAGAGGCAGAGCAGCACCTGTGGTTTCTGGAGGAGGGAGGGTGGGGGGAAGGCAGGAATCACCTCTCCTTCCAGAAAATACCTGCCAGCCAAAGGCAGGAGCCAGCATGAGATGCAAAAATGACAGGAATGTGATGCTCTGGCTGCATAACTGCAAAACAGTCAAGACCACAGCAGTCAATCCTCACCCTGCACCCAGCAGCTTGTGCATTTCATGCCACCAGGGTTTTCCCAGTTGGGGCTGGACAGTCAAGTGTAAATCTCACCTTTGGTACCCTCTGAATAACTCATTTACTCTGCCTGACCCACGGCTCTGCTGGCTACACGTTCAGGGGGTCCCTCATTCTCAAGCACATCCTTCAGATTTCCGAAACCCAGAGAACACATGCAGGGATGTGCATGTTCTTACACGGTTCGCTGTCTGGCCCAGTTTACTAAACCGCACTTCTATTAAAAAAAAATTAAAAATCACTTTTTAAAACTTTATAAGCACCACGGAGGAAAAATCCGTGTAAGAATCCACCTTTTCATATTTCCTTCCTTTGATGGTGCAACTTCAACTCCTCATCAACAAAGATCCTGCTAGGAACTCGATTCCTGAAAAAAAATACCAAACAACCAACTTCACAAGAAGCCACACGAGTTTCTTAACATGAAAACTCCTGGAGTGCTTATCAGCCTGGCGTTCTGTCCCTGATCAACCACTGCTTTTGGAAAGGGGGAAGTGCCCACCCCTTGTTTTTATCACTCAAAGCTGCACAGCGTGGAAGGCAGGTCGGAGACACGGACCCTTGGTGTGCACAGGGTGTGAGGAGCCAACACCGGCACCGGCCCCGTCCACTCACCCTGAGCAAGCTCCGCCTGCCCCGAGACACCGAACCCGTCTCCATCTGCGCCGGTGCCGTGACCGCGGAGCTCGTGATGCTGCTTGAGGCAACACCAAAAAAAAAAAGAGAGAGGAGTGAGGAATCATGACAAGACAGAGCATGCTCTGACAGCTGTGCCCTCCCCCAGCCCCTTTGCCCAGTTTCCCATTTTCTTATCCCTTTTTTTCCTTCGCTTTAATCTTCCCACTGAGGCACTTGGGCCAGGCCAAGTTCCGAGGCTTTTCAGACTCCAGACTATTTTCTGTAGCCCTGTCTGAAGGAGAAGGGGGGAAAAAAGTAGCTAAAGATTTTCCAGTGGGAAGCGAGTATTTTCTCTTCTCCCATAACACAGACACAGCCAAAGGAATTTTTCTCAAGCTTGACAACAATTCACCTTCAGGCAAACAACAAGCATGGAAAATTTAAGCCCAGCAGGTGAATGTTTGGGAAAATTTTTAGCCTATAGAAATTCTCATGTAACCTTAACTATAGGGGTCGCTCTGTGGCATCGCTCATCGCGGGCTCCCTCCTCCGCCGCGCTGGCAGCCGCGTTCCCAAGGACAGCTGAAGGATTGGCATGAGAAAATAGGATCGTGGAAAAAAAATATGTACCCAGCCCCTTGAAAGCACTGCACACGGGCTGAGCTGTGCTGCGAGCCGGGTACACAGCTGAGGGCCCCCAGCCGAGGTCCCCAGCCAAGGGTCACTGCCGACTGCCACCACCCACTCTGGCTGGGCAGCTGGGACACCAGACAGAGATCCCGGACAGGCAGGGATCCCGGGAAGGCAGGGATGCGGGGCAGGCGAGGATCTTGGGCAGGCAGCACTGGGGTTTGGCTGCCACCACCCTGGGACCGCAGAGGAATGCGCACAAGCCACAGATTCAGCTTTGCTCCACAGCCTGGGCTTGGTGCATGTATTGAAGTTAATCAGAAACAACTGAACCACCAAGAGACGAATTTCTCCAGTGTTAACTGTCCACAGTGGGACCATTGCTGGGAAGGCTGCAGCATCCTTCAGCTCGGTGTCGTGAGCCACTTTTCCTGGAAAAAGAAAGTAAGCTGGATATCTCTTCAGCTGAGCATTGACTCTGTGCCTACAAGGCAGATCCACCATAGCCCTTCCAGCCACACAGCACCACTGCTCAGCTGATCATGAACATCTGAGTAAAGATAAAGCTTCTTTCTTCCCCCACTCCTTCCTCCAGACGTTCTGATAGAAACACTCATCATTTCTAGCAGAAAGCATCCAACCTGTGCTGAGCTGACCATGTGCCAAGGTGGCAAGGGCAGCTCCATCTGGAGATGTTCCAGGGCACAAACCAAGAGGAAAGAGCACAGACCTGGGACCCCAAACCTCACCTGACAATCCCAGGCAGGGAGATTCATTTCCCAAGCAACGTGACTCTGAGTCCCTCTCACAGCCATCCCTCCCCTGCACAGGAGCAGCTGCAGTGAACAAAATGTTTGGCCAAAAAGGGAATTTTACTACTGCTCAGAATTAGCAATGACAAGTTATTTGAGTCCCACTGGCTGCAGAGTCCCTTTGGAGGTGCGCGGTGTCTGTGCAGAAAGGACCCCATGTGTCACGGTCCCACTGGGGCACCTGCAGAGGAGCTGTGGCAGCAGAGTCGTCACCAGGTCTGCTGCAATGGACCAGCCAGCCTGTCCAGAGCCCCCAGCTCCAGTCACAGGGCAGTTTATGGACGTGGAGCATCCCTGCAGTGCTGCCTGGAGAGCAGGCACTGCCAGCTGGGCTGGCCAGACCCTGACCTGGACACAACGAGCCCGTGGGAGTGAGATGCACACCAGGGCACTGCCCGGCACGGGCAGCCCCCAGCCCACAGATCCCACTCCCACAAGTCCCACTGACTTGTCTGCTGAGGATAAACAAACACAAGAGGTGATCGATGGTTCCCTTTGGAAAACACTGATCACTCGGCCGCGGCGCGTTTAGCGAGGCAGAGCAGCAGCAGTGCCAGCAGCTGCCTTCCATCACAGCCAGGTTTAACTCACCCGGTCTGGGGACTGCTGGTAACCACCCTCTGGTAGACAACACATCCTTGGTGCAGTAAACATCCATTTACAGCTGAGGGACAGCAGCATTTCTCTGTGTCCCCACACACCCGTGGTGCTCCACCTGGTCTGGGGTGCCAGGATGAACAGTGGGGACGGGGGCTGAGGCTGGCGAGGGGGAGTCGATGTTGGAAAGGGAGATATTTTGAAATACCATGGCTGATATTTTTATACAATAGAGACATCATGTACGTAGGAGGCCTTTTTACATTTTAAAACATAAACTGAATCACCAAAGATAGAAGATGAGCAAACCTACAAGCATATGAGCATTTTACCATCTCACAGACGCCCTCCTCAGCGCTCCAGGGCCAGCAGGCAGCACATACAGGCAGCTCACAGGCAGAGCATCACCTCATCCTGGCAGGGAAGGGGGTTACAGAGGGAGAAGATGATGGTTTCTGTCTTTCTCTTGAGCTCACCCGCACACCAGGGACTAGAGCAGCTGTGAGAGGAGCACCAGGTGTTATGGACACATCGTGGTCTCCATGCCAGCGAGTCCCAGGGCAGACAGGGGTGGGAGGTGGCACACGCCCAGCACTCACAGGCAGCACTCACAGCAGCCCCTGAGGACACAGCAGCCCCATGCCCACATCTGTGCCTGCAGCCAGCACCAGCTGAAGGTGCCTGACAAGGTCCAGAAAAGATTGTGTTTGGAGAGGCAAATAAATGAGAACCAAATGTAGGGATGGCTATGCGTGGACTGGACTTGTGCTTCGAGAGCCTGAAAGACGCTGCACTTTAATTACAGCTCTTACCAATCAGGCGGTAATTGCTGGTATCCTTCCTGTAGCCCACAATTGCCTAATCTTGTTATTTGAGAGCCATCACGGTTTAAACAGCTGGTGAGCTCTGCCTGCTCCTCAAAAAGTCATAGTTTGCCCAGCACTGCTTAATTTAATAACTGTGTGTGACGACAGACCCACTGCAGCTCTGTGGGGTGCAGCCTCACACTGTCCCCTGCCCCTTCCCAGGACATTTGTGCCAGGTTCACACCAGCTTGGTGTCCAGCAGCAGCCTGCCCCTCTGCCATCTGCTGCTCCTCCATGGGGAATCCCACCCTGTCCCCAGGGAGCACACATCTCCAGGAGGCTCCAGAAACGAGCATCTCGTGTGTGCACGATCAAGGGTTGGGCAGATCATCCCAGATGCCAAAAACCCTGTTGGCCACATAAGAACAGATCCAGTGTTCCCATCCAACCATCAATTTTTGTCTTTCCACACTGGACACTCCTGAATGACACCAACTAAGTTCAGTTGTCCCTGAGTGGCACAGATGTGACACATCCCCAGACCCACACTGTGCTTGGGGCTCCTTGAAGAGGAGGTACTGCCACGCAGGGCTGACACCACTGTACCCCACAGCCCCAGAGCCCCCATCCTGCTGAGCCCTGGGGCTGTCAGGGAGCAGGCTTGGCTCGAGTTGGTCATTGGTGAGCCCAAATGCAAATCCAAGAACGAAGAGCTCCTCACAGGACTCTGCTCAAAGCCGCAGCAAGGGGGAGTTTTGGAAAATGGTCCCTTCCCTTTGGTCATATTTAAGAATTAACACGTCATGGAAATGCTGATGGTATCTCTGCACCATTTCTCCTTCATATTTGGTGCCTTATCAGCCTGGGAAGCAGCTATGGAGATGTTGTCAGCGGCATCCATCTCCACAGAAAGCCCGGAATGATTGTGATAACACTGCAAATACTTCAGGCTTTTATTTTATGACCATTGCCAATTACAGGGGATGCAGAAGTGCCTCAGCCAGAAACCCCAGCTGGAGAGCAGGATGGGGTTTGTGTGGGCTGGGGTGGGCAGGGGCAAGCTGCCACAGCCTGTGTGGGACCCTGCGGTGGCCCAGCCCTTGGGCTTGAGCAGCCATTCTGTGCAAGGTTCTGAATGAAGCTGGACCTCTCAAAACAGCCAGACAGAGGCCCCATGGCCCCACTGCCGTGGGGCAGAAGGCCAGAGCAGCGGAGCCTTTGTGTGCTCACGGGTTTGGCTTTAGGGTCACCTCCCTGTGTGACTGAAAGCGCAAGTGGAACCGAGGGGAGGCTCGGGAAGGTCAAGCTCGTGGCTGTGGCTCCTGCTCCATCCCTGCACCGGCAGCCACAGGGGCTGGTGCACAGGCCGGGGGAGCACACAGGGCACAGGCAGGATCTGGTTGCACCACCCCGCTCAGGGACGGCAACCTCTGACAGCTGAGCACAGTAACCCTTTAATCCGTTGCAGAGCTCGTCTGTCAGAGCCCCAAAGCCCACGGGGAGGTATCAGTAACAAAACGCAGGAAAGAGAAATGAGAGTGGAAAATGTTTGGCTTTTTGTCTCCTCGCTCGCCAGAAACACAACCGCGCTTGTGCTGCGGGCGGGTGTTTCTGCAGGCCGTGCCCGGTGCCCCGGGGCTCTGAGCGGCCCTGCCCGGGCACAGGGTGGGTGGGTGGGGGGTCCTGTGGGCTTCCACAGCAGTTGTGACCCCACCGAGCCTGCACCCATGGGTGTCACCCACCACCCTGGCCCTGCAGCCCAGCACAGGACACATCCACGGCCTGCTCTGTCCGCCCTGAGCCCTGCCTGCCCCTGCCGGCCCTGGCTGCTCCAGAGGCGCAGGAAACAGGGAGGAAGAGATGAAGACGAGAGGAAGGCAAAGGGAGGGGAGGGGACTCTAATTCCGAGCAATTTAAAGGTGTAATCAGCGTTTCCATGTGGTCAGTGCCTTCCTGTGCTCGGCTCCTCACCTAAGACAGGTGAGAGATGTGGCTGCGAGGTGAGAGTGGAGGCCGGGCACTTCCCCCCTTGTAATCTGTGGATTATGGCTGTGAAATGGGATTACCAGAGGCTGAGAAGAGGCACCGAGTGGGATCCAAATCACACAGCAAAACAGCAGAGAAACCTGGAAGAAAGTCTCACGCAGTACGAGTGCAAATACATCCTTGCAAGACCACATTTATATTTTAATATCGATTTTTCCGTAATGCAGAACACACTTATGGCCCAGCTCCCTTGCTGGGCAGCTGCTGGGTTTCAGCGTGGGGGAATTGGCAAGATCTTTTCACCAGGTGAAATAAATAGAGTGCTGGGCCCCAGATAGGATTACGGTTTGTTTTCTTTAGGTGTATAGAATCCGCGGGAAAGCTGAGCCCAAACGGAAACTCAACTCCTAAAGAATTTGGCCTATACTGGCCAGCTCCTGTCTGCCTGCCAGGCATGCTCTCCTTGCCTTGTATTTTGCTCTTTATCTTTTAAGAGGCTTTGTTAGCAACGGATCAAGCCATTCTTTGTGTGCCTGGAGGACAGGGGGCTGCTTTCAAATTATTTGAGGATGATAAAGTTACAGGGTTTTACCTGGAGAACCACAGTGAGAAAGTTCTCCTGGGCATTTCCAGGAACAGACACTCTCCCAGCCAACCCCCCAGCTCCACTTCCCAGTATTTCCAGAGCAAGCCGGGGGGGAAGCTGAGCATGGTGAGGGAGAGAAGCATGACAGGGTGCAACCTCCTCCATCTCTGACTCCTATTTTTTGTTGTGAACATGCTTTTCTCCTTGTTTTTCCCTGCAGGGAGATGGGGTACAGGGTGGCCAGAGCCACGTTCTCCCCCAACACAGCCACAACAGAGGGGTCTGGACAAGGACGCAGCCTCAAGTTAACACCAGAGGCAGAGACAAACACAACCCGAGAGCCAAAGGCTGCGTCCAGGAGTCTGCTGCACGTCTCATCTCTCTCCTTCCCTTTGTTTCTCTAGTGAGCAGCATTTGGAGGAAAAGCCTTGGCGAGCATATGCTGGAGCCTGCAAGCAGCTGCCTCCTCCTGCTCCCTCACGCCTCCAAAAGCTGGGCCGTGTGGGAGGAGAAGGGGCAGCCCCGGGACAGACCCGTGCCCAGGAGGATCTGTGGGACCAGCGCCATCCCTGGCCACTCAGGGGGAAGGTGTCGCTTCACTGGGTCAGAGCCATCAGTGGAGAGCCTGGCTGGAGTAAATCTTACTAGATTTATGCCAACAAGAGTATTTTGAGGGCCTAGGAAAAAGGGGACAGCTAGATGTGTCCTGGAACAGGCATGGGTACATTCAGTCCGTGCCCAGCATGACGTGAAAAGCCCTTAAAAGCTTAAGGAGAGGCATCCCCAGGGTCCTGAGACACCCACTGTCCTCCAGGAGTGGGTGCCAGCATCCCAGCTGAGCCCTGCTTGGGGACCTCAGGCACCCTGTGCATCCCAGAGCATCCCACACGGAAAAACAGGATCCCAGCCTTGAAATGAACACAGGTTATAAACTTTGGGCGCAGGACTTCTAAACCCACTGCTCCAATGGGACATCAACACACATTTCAAAGCACAAAAAACTGTTTAGCCATGCATTTCTCTCATCTGGCTGAAAGCCCTTGTGCCCATAGTTCAGTCGTGGGGCACGGCTGGGGACCTGCAGCTGCTGCTCTGCTCCCAGAGCTGGGAGCAGCCATGGCTCTTCTGGATTCAAATACAGTCTTAGAAATTCTTGTGGGAATACTGAGGGGAATCTCTCTCTGAAAATATACACATCCCTTCTCTCCAGACACTCCAACAGCAGCTGAAAAATGGGTCTGCAGCTTCAGCAACCCAGTTCTCCACCTCAGTCAGCTGCGCAAGGACGCCCTGCCCAGCAATTCAGGTCTTTATTTTAGGTCTTTCTGTGCCTTTGCCCCCCTGCACAGTCCAGGTGGCTGCAGGTGCCAGGTTGTCCCTGTGCCCTGGGTTGTCCCCATGCCTTGGGCTGTCCCATGCCATCAGGCTGTGGTGCTGCCGGGCTGGGAGCTGCCGCAGACATTCCTGCGGGCGAGGACGGGAGGGTGGGAGTGGAGCCCATCCCTCAGTACCGCCCCCCTCAGCTTCACCACCTGGGCAAAAAATGCGGAGAGCTGCAGAGACATGACCGAGCTGCCTTAGGGAGGACGAGCACGGCCGAGCTCCTGTTACTAATTAGACACCCGGAGCTGTCCCGCTCCTCAGGTGAGCCCTTCATGGAACAAAGGAGCCCTTGTCAGGAGCATCCTGGCGATCCTCGGAGGTGAGGGACCCCAGGCTCCTTGGCGGCTCTTCCCACTCTCCGGTGAGGCTCTGCCAAGCCCATCTCTGCCTCCTGCTGGGTCCCCATCAGCAGCAGGGTGTCTGTAACAGGACAGTAAGTGACTCTGGTGTCCTTTTGCCCACAAACTGCTGCTTCACTTTTGCTGGAAAATTCACAGAAATCTGAACACGACCTCACCTAAAATGCTCAATGCCGATGCGGCCGGTTCACGGCTTTGTGAACATCTGCAGCCAGCAGATAATGAAGGGAACTGGCTTTGTACCATGGAGAGGGAGCCAGGGGGGCTGCTGCTGAGGCAAGGGCAGCTGGCAGTGCTGAGTCACCTGGCTGGTGTACCAGAGGCACCTGGCTGTCAGGGCGAGGAGGAGTTTGTTGCAAAATGAAAAACCTGGTATTCGTTTGATATTCAGCAAATTCTCCTCAGCCCTTGCCTGCTGCAGGAACAAGTCAGAGCTGTTGCATGTGTGAGCAGGGTGAATGTACTCCTCTGGGGAAGACTGGTGTTTAGCTGGGCCAACCCACCCTCTGCCTCGTGGGGACTCCTTGGTAAAATGTCAAAGCCACACACGTGCACTGACAGGGAACACACCAGGGCTGGGCCCATGATAACCGGCCACCTAAGGCCACAAAAGCATGGCCAGTGCCACCACAGCAGTCACTGAGAGCAGCCACCCCAGCTGGGAGCACTGGGAGTGACCAGCCCAGGGGAAGTGACCAGCCCAGGACTCCGCTCCCCCTGTGCCAGCTTGTGGTGGGCTGGCAGCTGTGCCCCCACCACACACATCCAGCACACTCAGCCTGCCCCACGAGCAGCTGGAAATGCTGTCGGTGGGACCGCAGGAGCTGCAGAGCCGTGAGCCCTTCAGAGCCTGAGCTCACAGATCTGCAAAGAAATGTTCGGCCCATGATATCACAGGGAACGCTCGCCAAACCAGCTGAAATCACTCAAACACTCAGAGCGTGCTTATGGGGGGGACCCTCTGTTCTAAATATATTCCTTTGAAGGCAGCTTGTTATTTAAACAGCGATTGCAAAACAGGGTTTACATGGAGTTGCTCTGAACCAGAGAGGCAGGGAGGGAGGGACGCAGGGAGGGAGGGAGGGAGAGAAGGCAGGCTGTGGGCACAGTCACCACCCAGGTATTTTAATTGCAAATCCCAGCATGTTTTATAGATATCTAGAGAGTATCTCTTTACGTGGGCTCCAAGGATTACAGTAAGATCCATCACGTTTTATATGATCCTAGTGACAGTGCTTAAGTCCCACCCTGACGGCGTCTAAGATGGGAGGATCCCGTGTAACAACTCATCCATGGAGTCGGGAATAATCCAAGGCATCTCCATGCAGTCTAAGGCTCCCAGGAGAGTCCAGCTGAGCAGAGCTGTCGTGGGGCAGTGCCTCCATCCTGTGTTTTGGAGGTCTGTTGGCTCTTGATCCCTTCCCTCCTGTCCACACCGTCACAGCATTCCTGTGGGAAGTGACGCTGCCTTTCTGTGCAACATCCCAATTCCCCCAGACCTTGCAGCATCCCCGGCTCAGCTCCTCGCTCCTACCCAGGCCGTGGTTCTCTGGCATGCTGCTTTTAGACTCAAGAACTCCAGCAGAGGAGGAAAAAGCAAGGGCAGGACTAGGAGCCGGTCTGGAGTGGAGACACAGGCAGGGTGTCCCCGCGGGCTGGCACCGCCTGCCAGTCAGCACTGCAGGAGGAGCTGCTGCAAGGCCCCTCTGATCCCTTCCAGCCCCGCAGGAGTGGTGCCTGTGCACATCACCAGGCTTCTGCTCAGCTTTCCTTGTGTTGTTAATACAAACAGGGGAGTCCCAAGTGTGTCTGCAGCCCGGATGCGAGATTCCCAGTGGCAACCAGCCCGGCAGTCAGCAGGGGCAGCGTGTCCCATTTGGCCTGACATGACCAGTGCATAAATGCTGCAACCTGCTACAGCGCTTGTTCCAGAAATCCCAGAGGTGCAATCTTTCCTGGAAAGTCTGTCAGTCTGTGCTCAGACACAGGCTTTGCTTCCTGCCTCAGAAAGCTCAGACGAGGGAGGTGGTGGGTCTGCTGTGCCTGCGCTCGGCTGGGGCATTAATGCCGGAGGATTCATGGACTCCTACACCCAGGAATCCCCACTGAGGGTAACTGTCTGTGCTCCTCTAGAACAGCACCACCAAGGGGGAGAAGCCCCTCCAAAGCACGCAGTGTGGCATCAGCGATGGCTCTGACACTCAGCAGCACGGGCACAGGGACACAAAGGCGCCTGGCTGCCAGCAGCAGCGAGGTGGCTGTGTATGTGACCGGAGTGTTAAAGGAAGACGTCTCCACTGCTCCAGTGAAACACTGGTCTGTGTGCTCCCCGCTCCCCAGGACTTCTGTCCTGACACAAGGGGCCACGTTTTGGCAGATTCAAAACTAAGCTTCCACTCAGTGAGCTCTTCCTGCACTCCCCATCCTCGAGAGTGCTCGGTGGAGCTCGTTTGTTGTTGGAAATGCCCACAGCAAACGGCCTGTCGGCCCCTCGCTGCACTCAGCTTCTGGTGACATGGAACTTGCTTTGGTGGAAGCAGTGATCTGGCATCCTCAGTCAGAGCACAGTGCCAGCGAGGGTGGCCCCAGTGCCACCAAAGGCTACCAGAGGGAGGGTGGAGGGGGATCACCCTGCCCAGCCATCCCTGATGCTGCTGGTCACCAACCACCACCCCCAAGGCCAGGACGGGGCACCATGGGCTCCTCTGGCAGCCAGACAGCAGCAGGACATGGGCATTTCACAGCATCCTGCCCTGAAAAACAGGGATTCACTACCAGTCCTGCAGCACTGGAAAGCAAGTGTAAGGAAGCCTTCAGCCCCCGCGTGAGACACTGGTCCTCTCCTTCTGCTCCCGAGGATGGGCTGTGGACCCCACTCCTCCTTGCCAGGCCAGGGACTCCTCTGTCACCTTCACAACAAAATACCCAAAGGCAGGAGGCTGGAAAAGCCCAAACCTTGCTGGCACCTGTGTTTATAACAACACCCTGATGAACAGGACATGGCCTCTGGGGCGGTGTGAACATGGGCAAAACAGAAAAGTGTTCATGTACCACTACAAAAGCATCATAAATACTCTCCCACTGCCAAAAGACCCTTCAGTCTTTTACTAAATCTCATCACAGGAACAATTTACAAGCCAATAATGCTGAACAACTCCATTTCAGTCTCCGGGTTAAGCTTTATTTCAGGCTTTCACACCTTATCATGTTCGCCCCTCCCAGACCGGCATTGGGCTGACGAAATGGAGTGGGGCTTGTCTCTGTGCCTGAAAGTCGTTCCATCAGGAAAAATCGCCCTTCCCAGGGCAGCAGGGCTCTGCCAACCCTCTGTGCTGCCAGGACTGCCCTTGGGCCACCCCCAGTGCCTTGTCCTGCGGAACATGGCACCAACAGCTGCTCAGTTCAAACTGCAGCTTCTTCAGAAAACACTTTCACAAACATTGACACTCCAAAAAAAGCTCTCTTTAGCCTTTTCTAAGCTGGGAGCTTATTTTGTTAATATTTTTCTGCACGGCGCGTTTCAAATGAGAACATTCTGAGAGTAAATTGGTGAAGTCTTTATTGTTGTTTATTTCTAAGCAGCTACAAGCCAATAATAATAGCAAATCCTCTCCAAGTGAAAACTGTGTTCCTTTTGGTAAAAACGCTCAGCGCAGAGGCTGAAGCTGTGTTTTGTCAAGCAGATGCAGAGTGTCACCTTATGACGCCCATGCTAATGGAGTAATGGGATTGGAGCTGCGCGGGCTGCCCAGATCGCTGTGATAATCCTGGCCTAGAGAAAACAATCCTGTGTGGAGCATTACTGCTCTGGAGAGAGGCCATTCCCTGCTGGCCCAGCCACCCCTGCTGCAGACACACGCACACGCGTGCGGAGAAACGCCCGGGTGAGCACTTCATCCTCAGGCATTCGGCAAAGCTGGGTCTGGATCTCTCCATGAGTCCCCAGACCCTGGGAAACCTCAGGCAGGATTCTGCCCCGTCTCAGCCTGCTGCTGGGGATGCAGGAACAGGCAGTGTGTGCACCACACACACACCACAGGCTCTCATGGACGGACTGTGGTGATACTGCCATGGCAGGCGGAGCCAGCGCGGCGGGACTGAATGGGGATGGGGCTGAGCAGGGACAAGGTTCTGGCCCAGGCAGCATAGAAGGAATTCATCTGGGTGGCAGACAGAATCAGCTGAGGCTGGACCCAGCTGCAGTGGATAAAAGCACTGGAAGCTGGTCTGGGGCTGAGCAGATTTCAGTTCTCTGGCTGGGGATGGATAAAGGGCCCTGGAGCCTGGGGCTGTAGCTGAGATGAGTGCTGCGTATGGGCTGTAGCTGTGTCCCTGGAAGCTGAGATCCGTGCAGACAACAGGACCTGCCAGGAGCCAGCCACCTCCATCAGTGCTGCCACTCAAAGGCAGTGCCACCAGAAGGAATGATCACAGTATAAACTGAAAATCCTCAGGAACCTTTGAGGATTTTGTTTACTCCTCCAGCAAGACCACCAGTTCCTGAGGCTCAGGACATGCAGTGGTGAGTCTGGAAAACCAGCAACAACGCTTTACAGTCCCTTGGGAGGTTCCTCTGTCCCCCCACAGGGCAGCATCGTGTGCACCCCAGCATCCCCGCACCAACACCCCGTTGTGAGCCGCTGTGCCCTGGTGGGAAGGTGTTGAGCAGGGCGTGCAGGACTGAGCACAGGGCTGTGGTCAGGACCTTCCCAACTCAGTGGGTGTTGAGGCAGAGCCTGGGGGTGTTCAGGAAGCCCCCCATGCTGGCTGCCTGCCAACTCAGGTCCTGCAGGGAAGCTCTGCCCCACCTGCATGAAGAGGTGACCCCTTCCCAGCCACATCAAGTTAAACAAACAGCAGCCAAGCCACAGGCTGCGGCTGGGTTTGACCTGTGATAATTAAGAACGGGGCTGGTGCTGGTGATGGTTTGAATGCAGAGGAAGGAGCAAAACAACTTGTGAGCGCGTTTGAGTGCTTGGCAGCTGCTGGCAGAGCTGATGGGATGCAAAGTGTGGCTCTGTGCTCTCCCAGTCCTGCACCCAGCAAGGCTCCTGCTCGCAACACGGAGGTTAGGAGAGGAAGGATGCCAAACCGCTGACAAAACAAACCCTGCTGGTGCAAGGAATCCCAGAAGCGTCTGGAATTTGCCTGTGAAGCTGGGCAGCCCGTTGCCCATCTGCTCTCTTGCTCGCTCCATTCACACGCTCCTTTCCTCCTGGTTTTACAAATTAAAAGTTGTAACAGTCTCTCTGCAGGTTTGCAGCGAGTGCAGGAGGCAGGTGGTGACTGAGCGACTCCCCCTTGCTGTGTGCTTCCCACACCTCCTGCCCAGCCCCATTCCCTGCCCTAGGAACCTACCTGCTCGGCGTAGGGTCGGGGCTGGCCTTCCTCAGAAAGGATCAAATTTGGATCCCTGGATCCACCAGGGGCCTGGCAGCAGCCTGGCACCTCTCCGAGGGCAGGAAGGAACAGTCACTCCAAACTCCAGAGGCGGCAGGGATGGTCCTGGAGCCGGGTGTGAGGGTGCTGGTGGCCGTCACCCTGGTGTCCAGGGCCACCACCCCTTCTTCAGCCCACGGTTGCTTCCTAAGGTGCAGGCTTTGTGCAGCCACAGGGCAATTACTAAAGCAAAAATCCCTTTATGCAGAATGGAGTACTTTGTTAATGTGATTATGTGTTAATTGCTCTGATTTAACTGAAAGCGGGTGACCTAGCCCTGTTAACCATCGGTGTGCTGTTCCCGAGTCAGGGAGATGCTTGGAGAGGAGGTTCGCTGTGTTCTCCTGGAAGCTGCGCCGCTGTTGCAGCTCTGAACTCCCTGTGGTGCGAATGGAGCTCAGAGACAAGCGGGCCCACGTCCTGCACCTGATGGCTGCTTCCTGAGGAGCCCCTTGGCACAGAAAGTGAGCGGTTACTGGTCACACGGAGGTGTTGGAGCACGGCATGGAAGGTTTGGGAGTCTCCCAAGCGTAGTGCCCCTGTGGCTGTGCTGGGGGGCAATCAGCAAGCAGCATTGGCCAAGGGTCTTTGTGGGCCTGTGGAACATCAAACCCCTACAAAACGCTTCCATGTGCGCCTTCCCGCTCCCTGCTTGTCAGTCATGCTTTATTAACCCATTGGCCGGCATGAGCGCTGCTGTCCCCACAAGTGTTCTTTCATGTTTGCCTACAGCCTCAATGTCATCGCACAAAATCAAGAGTAATTATGAGCAGATACCAGCCCCTCGCTCCCCCCACCGTGACTGCTCCTCAACATCTGGTTTCCAAACCTCTCTCGGGGGTACTCGGAGCCGCAGCTCCAGCGCAGACCCTTGGAGCAGCTCTGCTGAACGTTAACCTCCTCTCCCCCCTCCCTCCCGCCCCCCATAACTTTTCATTTTGACCAGTGTTCATCATCAAACAGGTTTTAATTCCCCATTCCACCATTCCTGACGGGTTTATACCGGGTTTCCTGGCACTACAGATTCTGCACCAGCCCTTCAGAGGGACCAAACCCACGCTGTTCTGCAGTGAATCCCCTGCAGCCCAGTCCTGTCCTGGTAGCTTTTTGCCGTTCCATTTTGCCATTTCAGGTTCTGGAGTACCTGTTCAGCCTGCTGGCTACAGGACCTGTGGGAAATAAATACCACTGTGTCCATGTGCAGAGGATTTATCCACTGTCCATCCCCTCAGGGAGGCCAGCTCCTGCTCCTCTAAATTTTCACCTGATCAAGTACCTCCATGCTTCCCCAAGCCAGTCCCTTTGCTGGGCCAGCATCCTGCAATCCTGCAAATATCCCCTTCACATGGTCCTTGTTACAGGCACAAGATGTGCCTTAATCCTGTAATTTCTGCTGGGGCTGGAACTTGCTGCATCAGCGTTTTGGGCCCCTTTGTAGATGATTTTCCTTCACTGCCTGTGTAGGTGGGAAGGGGCTCCGAGGGGGCCCTGCAGCGGGAGAGCAGCAGATGCCTTTGGAAAGGTGTCACCAGGAGTCCCAAGCGTTCTCCTGTCAGAAAGGTGTCACCAAGAGTTCAAAATGTTTTCTCAACGATGGTAAATGTGGATTGAGGAACAAGGAGCATGGAGGGATCTCAGTCAGAGGGGCCCTGGCTGCCACTGTTCCACCTCCTGAGCTCACTGGTGTTCTCACAACCCACGGGAAATAGAGGTTGCGTTTGAAATTGAGAAAAGGGAAAAGAATGTATTAGACATCAAATGTTGAACCAATTTCGGCTTGACCAGAATCCAATAAAGTGCAATTCATACAACATTTTTATTGCTAATTGGTTTGACTGTTAAAATTTAAATGCATGAAGTTACTTTAATGACGGACAGAGTGGACCTTGTTAACCTTTAAAAGGGGTTTAATTAATTTATAGACCTCCTAAAATGCTTCACACTTCTCCCTCCTGTGCCCGGCCCTGGCTACCTCGGCAGCCCCCGAGCTCTGAGAGGTGACTGAATGCGAAATGTGGCAAAGACAGGGCCAGCAGAGCACAGCCAGTGCTGGCCAGGAACAGGGGCACCCTGGGGTGAGCCCCCAGCACAGAGGGTCTGGGATGGGCTGTAAAGCAGTCAGTGTGTGACCGAGGGCCACGTCCCCACCCTGCAGAGTGGCAGAGGGGGCCGGGGAGCAGAGGAGGGTCTGATCTGGCTGCCTGGAGCTCTGCTTCCCTGCACCCCGCTGGTGTTTCACCACGGCCAGGGACCCCTGCCACGCACGGCCCGGTGGGTTACACGCCGCCAAACATTTTCTATTTAAATGCAAATTTTGACTTTTCACTCAGCAGCTCCACAAAGTTTTTCACAGCGCAATGAGGGTCACAATAATAATTTATCCACAAGCCTCGTCCTACAGGTAACTGGTTGTACAGAAGGGTTGGTACTTTGATGGCCGGGAGAGGAGAAAGGAACGAGAAGGGGAAAGGGAAGAGGAAAGGGGAAAGGGAAAAGGAAGGGGAAGAAGAAGGGGAAAAAGAAGGGAGCAAAGGACCTCAGTGTGCCATGAATGTGCTGGCCTGGGCACCCCCAGCTCAGCTCCTGGAGCCGCTGGCAGCCACGGAGGATGGCCAGGCTCTGGAATCTGCCGGAGCCCTGCCAGCTCCTCACCATGCGGTGCCTGCTGAACTCCCCACAGCACAACTCTTTCTCTATATATATATTATTCTCATTCTTCCATCCATGGCCCCTGCCCTGTCTAAAGCTGTGCCTGGAAGACGGAGTGTTCATGTGCTGTGCCAGGGAGGCTGTTCTACAAAGCACATCATCACAGAGTTTGATGTACACACGAACTTACCCTCATTTATCTGCAGCCTTCCCACACGGTACAGGGATGGTATTTCTCAGCATCATAAAAAAGGGCCAAGATGCAAGGAGATGAAATTCATTGGTTTCCACTAATTTGGATACCCAGGGAGTCACAGCAGATGTGCTACACCCCCAAAACATCAGCCCCTCTTTCTGTTGCTGTTATCCCCACTCCATCCCTACCACCCTCCCAGTAAGCAAAGCTGGATTCCATGAGCAGCAGCCCCCTCCTGGGACAGCCCCAGCACAGGACCAGGGTTGGGCAGGACCAGAGGGTGACTGAACAGGACATGACACATCAGGGCCCAGCCACGGGAGTGTCAGGAATTAAGACAAGTAGAAAAAGCAGAAAGCCTATCCCGTGACATCATCTCACTCCCCTGGTTCATGGGCAGGACAGGGGTCACTGCAGTGCCTGGCCCACGCACAAACCCTGTCCCTGAGGCTGCTCACTGCTGGGACAGGGGACACAGGGAATGCGGCACAGCTCCTCCCCAATCCGCCAGACCCGCCACCTCCACGTACAGCAAGAGCCATAGAAAAGGGATCTGGAGCCGAGGTCACATCCTTTTTCTAATGTGAATTAGTCTGAGCACTAAATGAGTTCAGACTTAATTGTAAGCATTTTCTGTTAACTAAGCAAGAAATCTTATAATAACACAATAAGGTGCCATTTCACAGCATCCAAATGGAGCAATAAGCTGGGGCCTCATTTGTATGTATTTTTTTTCACAGTGATTGCTGACGCTGCTGCTTTTAATATATTCACATTGGCACAGCCATTTGCATTCAGATGCAATTATGAGTTAGAAACTCCCTCCTTTCTGCAAGCTCCAGAAAGGGAGAATTTCAGCCCAGAGACACGTTACTGTTCATTTTGTGGGGTCTAATTAAGGAGTCTGCTCTGGCAGGAATCGAATTCCTATTGTTACCAAAGGGAGCGTCCTGCAAAGAAATAGATTAAATTAAACCAAGCCTTTAAAAATCTCCCTTTTTCTCAACAAAATCTTATTGATCTTGAGCAGAAATAGTTATTTCCTATGGAAAAAAACGACACTTTGGGGACAGAGGCCAAAAAAATGCATGAACTTCATGCAGCCATTGCTGGGGAGTACTGGCAGGTCACAGCTGTGCCACACACAGTCGACCACTGCACAGCCAGCACGAGACCCCTGCAGGGAGGGTGAGAGCCTGACGGCAAACCCACTGCAGACCCCAAACCCACTGCAGGCCCTCCAAATCCACTGCAGACCCCAAACCCACTGCAGGCCCTCCAAACCCACTGCAAGCCCTCCAAACCCACTGAAGCCTCCCAAACCTAGTGCAGATTCCCCCAAACCTCACTCCAGCTCGGCAGCAGTGACAGGGTTCCCCAATGACCAGGTTCCCACAAGGCCAGGGCAGTGAAGGTGCTGCCAAACCAGAGGAGCTGGGTGGCTTCCCAGCCCTACTGGGGAGAGCCAGCAAGGAGCAACTGGATGGCAGCGCATCCATCCAACCCCCAGCTTCTCTGAGGAGCCAAAACAACAAATAAAAAAGAGAAATTAAAAAAGCAAGGGAGGCTGAAGCTCCAGGAGGGGAACTGGGGCAGGAGAGCAGCATCTGTGATGGTTGGTTGTGGTGTGTGACAGCACCGTGGGCCAGGGATTAGGGACACCCACAGGGACGCAGTGGAACAGGGAGCTTACATCCCCCACAGCTCTGTGAAAGGACCCCACTGTGCTAAGACAGGTGCTGCCCATCTCACCACCTCCACTGCCATTCCCAGGAACAGCACAGGGATTCCGGGAAGGAATGTGCTTGGGAGCAGCTCAAGGGTTGTGCCTCACCAAAATCCCAGCCTGCCTGGGGAAACCCTGGCACGACCTCAAGAACTTCGGGGAGTCCCTCGAGCTGGGCACCAGCCTCCTCTGCCACAACAGAGTCAGAGCTGGACTCCTCAGGTGATGGTGAGTACCCTCCTCCTCTTCCTCCTCCTCCTCTTTCCAGGAGGGAGAAGTAGCAGAGGGAGGAGGAGGAGATGACGGTGTAATTACTGCAGCACCTGAGATCTCATAAGAGTGCCATGCAGATTACCTCCTCCCGACAGGCTGGAGCTGTGGTTTATAGTTTACACCAGCATATATCGAATTAACCTCCGAGAAAAAGGTTAAACTATCAATCATGAGCTGCAGTTTAAGGAACTGCATCCCCGTGATGTATGGCACCGGCAGCACGTCAGGACTCAGCCAAAGACTGCTTAAAAGTAACTGGGGATAATGGGCCTGGCTCCTTATGGAGATAGATGTGCCGAGTGTTGACTTTAATATGCTGCATAAATGAGACCCCGGTGTGGAAATATAGCATCACAATGTAAAACAATTTCCTCTATTCAAACAACCCCTAAGTAGACTTCTTGTTAATATTTGCTGGGTGGCAGGGCCAGCCCCGGGCGGCCCTGGCGGTGGTGGAGGTGCCAGCGGGGTGTGGAGGGCACGGCGGTGACGGGGGTCCTGGAGCAGTGCTGGGGCTGGGACACCCAGGGCAGTGGGCAGCGGGGCAGGGGACACTGGACAGTCGCTGGCGCTCGCCCGGACCAGGGCCCCGCGAGCAGAGGGCTTCGATTATCTGCACATGTGTCGAGCAGCAGGGCTGTAATTTGAAGACATGTAACACAGACTGTTTACATTTTTGCAATCCTGGACGGTTATGTGCTGAATTTCCCTACTGGAAAGAAAAACTGCATGAGTGGGGAATGCAGAGAAGGAGGAGGCTTCTCCCCTTCGCAGCACAGGCAATGCGCAGCATCTGGGAGCGGGCTCGGGAGCCCACACGGACCCTCGCTGCCCCATCCGAGGGGCCCCTCACTGCCCTGCTTGGCCGAGGGGTCGTGCTGGGCAGCCCAGGCAGAAGGACGGTCCCCAGAGAGGGGCCCAGGCAAGGGGCAGCCCCCACAAAGCTCCGCAGAGAGCCCGGCCACCGTGACCACCAGCTCGGAGTGAGTGGGGACATGTTTGCAATCACGGGCTGGGGCCATGGGCTACCAAGCTGGGGTTTAATTGTAATAAATGTAATTGCTGATCTGGGGCAAATCTGCTCGTTAGTGCCCCAGGAACCTTGGGAGAATTGGCATTGGATACTTGCAGCCAAAGACAATGCTGCCCAGTTTTTGTTATACACTTTTTAATTGCGACAACTACAAGAAAGTCACTGCTTTGGCCAAGGAACGGTGATGCCAGTGGTCCCTGTGAGACCCAGGAGTGTGACCAGCCTTCCCCTGCCCCTGCACCCCCCAACACGGGGACTGTGTCACTGCAGTTACCGCGGCTGCTGTCCCATCACCCCGGCCCTGGAGAGCTCCGAAGTGTCCAGGGAACAACCCCTCCGTTCCTCTTCGGATGAGCCGAGACCTGATCCGTTCATTGTGCTTTTTGAGCTTTAAAAAAGGCTGGTCTGAGGTTAGAGCTTCACCTAACGCTGCCCGAAGAATAAGAAAAGGTCAGCAAGACTTGTGAAATAAAAATGTTTCCATCTCAGTTGAGAACAAGCCCAGATGGGTGAGCAAAGTTTAGAAATGGGAAAGAATTGAGCGAGCAGCAATACTGTGAGAAGCTGATAAGAGGAGCTCTAGCAGGAGAATAGGGGAGCCTTGTCTATCAGCCTATTAAAGGCTATTCTTACAAGTTTTTTTTCTTTTCATTAATACGCAGGGTGAATAGAACATTGAATAAAAATCAGTACTTACTGCACAATTGTAGGATTGAAAGGTAACTGTCAACAGAAGGATTGGGGTGACAAAAGGGGCCATTTCAGTGCTTAGCAAATGATTTTCGGCTTGTCATTTCAATAGGCCGTGTTTTTCAGAGATTGTGTTTTTTTGAATAGCGTTTATTACCATGCTTTTTAAAAATTTCATGTTGTCTCTTTGCAGGCACCATTCATTTGCAGATGCAGTATTTCTTTTGGGTTGTCAGAGGGATACTGCTTTAGAAAAATAAAGTACAGTCGTCCAGTGAGAAAAAGGATTCTCTTGTGAAGCTAATGGCTGGGAGAAAAACAATCGGGGCAGCTCCTACCTTCTTGCCAGCCTGACCCAGTTTCTCCCACTGTTCTTTATTCATGATCGCGTGGGCCACCGGTTCTCTCCATTTCAAATTACAAGTATGATGCTGAGTAAGATAAAACTTTTTTAACAGAAAGCCCATCTTCCCTAACGCTCCGATTTTGCAACGGGAGACCCTAAAACCAAACCGGTCGCCTATCTCTCACCCACAGACAAGAGGTCCAATTCTGCAGCCTTTATTCAGACAAAATCCCATTTCTCTCAATGGGGGCTTTGCTTGAATAAGCAGTGGGCAATTAATGCTCAGACTTTACAAAGGAGATACGCGGGGTGTTTAAGGCTTTGTGCATATGCCCGAGAGGAGAAGCGAAGTGACAAAGTTTTACGGTTATCTGCCTTAAATAAAATCTTTGAAAACACATGTTGGTTTAATCGAAATGATCATGTTCATTGCTCCATAATTGCTCACATAGGTCGGGAATTTGCATGACACTGTACACTATGCAATAGTGGTTAAAAAGACTGGCATTAGGACTTCATATCATTTTAACAAAAACCACCATTTTTGGCACCCTGGGCTCCTAAGTAGAGAGTAATCTAGAATTAGTGAGAAATAGATTTCATGGCTTTAAGTCACTTTATAGTGTGCAGGTCTTGAACCCTGATCTTTTGTAAATTGAACCACTTGTGAAAAAACAAAGGGCTCTAATCCCTTTAAACTACCACTGCACATCCCTGGCCCAGCGCCCTTGAGAAGTGATTTAAATGGCGTCGGGTATGGCAGCTCAAAACATACTCAAATCTGTTAAGAGGCTGATATATAGGAAGGGAATGGAAGCAGGATAAAGAAAAAAAGCTAATTAAAAGTATTGATGAGTCTGACAGAGAGAATAATATCCTTCAGCCCCTCTGAAAATCACCCTGAGCAAGACTGGGATCCTCCTGGCACAGCTGCTGCGGCAAGGAGGAGAGGGACAGCTGAGAGGATGAGGGTTCCAGGCACTCTGGCGAGGGTTTGGTGGGGTTGGAAGGGCAGGACGAGCTCCTGGTGAGGGTCAGAGCAGCCTGGGACAGTGCGGAGAGGGTCACTGCCCATCTGCAGCTCGTGCAGTCCTCTGCCTCCTACCCAGCTCAGCGAGGGCTTTGTCTCTTGAAACCCCTTTTCCCCCCTCTCCTCCAAAACACAAGACACCACTTGTGAACTATCCCAGGTGACCCGGAGGTTTCTGTGTTAGACAAACATTGCTAATTCAAAAGCACTTTTCTTTTCAGTGCTGGCATTCCATCTCTTTCCTGAGGAGCTGCAGCAATAATGGGTGTGTTAATGAGGATTATCCTTCCTGCCAGCCCAAGGAACAGCTGATCAATCCAGGGAACCCTCATCCCAGCTCCTCCCCGACTCCCAGGCCTGCGGCCACGTCAGGTGTGTGGCCGTGGCATGGGGATGGCACAAACTGTGTGTCCCCGTGGGATGGAGGGCAGGGTGCCCGTGCCAGGCAGAGATCCTGCCACTGCCAGCATTTTCCCTGGCTGGATCCTCCTTGTCCCAGCCAGGAGAGCTCCTGAAACAAACGTGCCAGGCTGGCGAGGCGTTGCCTGGCACTGTGCTCCAGCATCCCCCCTCCCCTCTGCACACACAGGGAAGGGCTCTTGGCCTAGGCTTGGTTTTGCACCACTGCAGCACTCAATGCTGGAGCTCAGGGGCTAGCAGGGACAAAATGTTCAGTTTCCTTAGCAATAGCAGAAAAACAAGAATCTCACTTTGAAAAACTTAAAGCAGTGTTCTTTAACAAACCTGCTGTCTGCTCTTCTCCCAGGGGAAGGCTGAGACAAGGATCTCTGCAGTACAAATGCCTGACTCGGTGTTTAAAGTGCCCTTGTTAGCCCTGCCTTGATGGCTGTCTGGAGAATCACAGATCCCACCGATATTTAAGGCCATATAATTTGCTTATCTCCTTGTACAGTCTTAAGCAGCTCCTGAAGAGAGAGACGGGCTGTTCCCTTGCAGACGCTTTTGTTTCCAGCTGATGTTCAGGTCACGGCAGAGGCATCAGGTGACAGCAAAGGGACCCCACCAAAGGACCCGCACCTGCACCAGACCCTGTCCTAGCGAGGCAGGAGTGCAGACACCCAGGGCTGGGGGGATCCAGCCCTTACCTGGCTGTCCCGGCAGGGTCCCACCCTGCCCTCCCTCCACGGGTTCGCTGTGGGCCCCCACAGCCATTGCCTCAAGCCGTGCCCTTCCCCTTCCAGCCCCCCTCCATGCAGAGGTTTTTCCCAAAGCCTCCCATTGTAAATACCGATGGAGAACCAGAATGAAAGGCCAAGCGGCCATGTCAGAGCACTCCGGACATTAGTCAGACAAAAGACTTTAAAACAAAGTTCAATTAGGTGTGAAGGCAATGAGAAGCTGCCAGCAGCAGCACGGCTGTGTGAATGTTGTGAGATGCTGGAGCAATATGCAACATAAATGCGTTTGTCTCTGCTCTGACCAGCCTTCCCTGACAGCCTGTGCTCCAAGCCGTGCAAACAGAAGCCTCCTGGCATACTTGGAAGATAGTCAACATTTCCAGCTATAATATTTTAATTATGAAGCATGCTGTTGAGTCAGTTATCTGAAGCGACCGGCTCAGGGAAGGCCCAGTGCCACCAGGCGTGGGCTCTAAGTGGGATGCTGGGATAATGCTTCTCCAAAAAGCCGACGAGCTCCTCCCCACAGCCAAGTGTGGAGCTTCCCCCACATCCGGCTGCGCTCTGCAGCACCCCGGGCTCGGTGCCATCATCCTTCCCAGTACAAAGCTTTCCTCAGCAGACACCCACTTCACACCTCTGGGACAGACAAGGATCTGCTGCACTCCCGGCACAGACCAAGTCCCAAGGCAAAGGATGAAGCCTCCACAGAGCCTCTCTGGAGTCAGACGTGGTTCCTGCATCGCTCCTGCAGATCTGCATTGGCTGGAATTTCCTGAGGACTTTTTCAGCTGCCAAGGTATCTCCTACGTTCTTGGTTATTCATCTCCTCTGTGCCACCCATCCCTCCTTCCCAAGCACCCCACGTGTGCCTCTCTCACTGCTTTTCCATGCGCACCAGTGATTGTTTTGATTCAGAGGCATGGCTGCTATTGTGTTCTGAGGTATCTCTACTGGGAAATAGAACACAGAAATATGAATTCAGCAAGGAAATAATAAAATAAACAGTTATTGCTAAATGCAACAGCCACTGAGTGCCCAACCATAACACAAAGAGAACCTGAGAAATGAAGACATGAAGCCCTGAAGTGCTGGGAGGCTGGACAGCAGTGCCATGGTCAGTGCAGGGATTTTGCTCCAGGGCTGTCTTGACACTAGATTAAAGCTGGAGAAGTTCTCCTCCGAATCGTAAGCGTGTGTGTTACACCACGGGCGCCTCAAAGACCTTTCTGGCATGTACAGGGATCTGGGCTGCACAACTGCATCCCAGGGCTGGACAGGGACCACTGATTGTGCTTTAATTGCAAGCTCAGTATGAAACAAGGTATGGGCCAAAGTGCAGCTCCAATAGGTGCAGCGCCAAGAAGGACGCGGTGCCAGCAATAGATACTCTGGCAAACTCAGTCCTCCAGCTCCAATTATGGAACTTCTCTTATACCACTGTCTCTAAACATTGGCTTCTGACTGCAGTGCCTTATGCCAAATTGTAATCGCCCTCATTCTGCTGATGGTCAGAACGCCTGGAGCCCAAACGGGATGTAATAATCACCGAGGAGGAGAAAGCTCGCTCAGAGCTGATGCTCAGCACAGCGTGTGCAGCGCACAGGGAACGGCAGCATATGTCATCGCACTGTGATTACCTCACAGGAGCTGGAAAAACACACTTTTCCTGCTCAGACTCCAAAATGATCATAAATTCAAATGGGTTTTGCAGCTTTCTGTGGGGAAGACTCTCCAACAAACCCCACCAGCCAGGGACAGGCCAGACCGTCTGCAGGAAGGTGTTGGCAGGGCAGTGTCATTCCTGGTGGCGCGGGCAGGACCCACCGACACTGTTCACACCATAAGCCCTGATTTATAGCTTATTAAAATAGAGAGAGTGAGATAAAATGCCAGGAATAAAAAACTCTGACTGGATCGAGTGTGACTTGGCTTATTGAGTTTGTTTCCTCTCTTTTTATAAGGGCTATAAAAACAAACAGCTCTCACTTGACTAAAGAAATCATTCATTAAGCTCCTCCACTTGTTCCAGCACATCCAGACACACGCAAATAAATTCCGGGTGTCCCTTTCCGGAGCTCATCCCAAGACACTGGTGGGGCCCACTGGCTCCAGCTGTGCCACCTGGGCAGGGCAGGCTGGCGGTGGCACAGCCGTGGTGGCACCAGGGGTCCCCAGAATTCCGGGGTTCCTCAGGGCTCCTCCCGCCAGGCAGGGCTGTGCCCCCCTGAGAGGAACCTGGCTGGGTTCACATCCAGCCCAGAGAGACCCCTCAGTAAATGTAATTGAATAAAGGAAAGGGAAGGGGAAAAGGAAAGGGGAGAGGGAAAGGGAAAGGGAAAGCCTGAGCAGCTGGGGAAGAGAAGGAGCCTGAGGAAAAATTTATTTCTGTCAACTGGTGGTCTATTTCCTTGATACCATTTCCTTGTATACAGATAAGGAGTTATCTTAAATGACCATGTCTTTTTCAATTTGTACTTAACAGTCAGTCCCATTTTCCTTATATGATACTATCACAGCAGGATGAAAAATGCATTACAATAATCCCTGAGGATCTTCATATATCAATATCAAATGGGCTGAAATTGACCTGTTATAAAAACCAGCCTTTCAAGTCAGAAAAAACTTAAATAAAAAAAGCAAATTTCAGAGCCTGCAGGATGCTCCATAACCCGAATGCTCAGGCACAAAGAGCAACGTTTCCAGAATGCTTAAGGAAAACAAACCTTCAGCATCCATGACAAAAATATCCTTGCTATTGGTACTTCTGCTCCGTGTTTGCTGCACCTTGGAGGAACACTCACCCAGGCCAGCCAAATCAGACTGAGCCACCAAGTCCAGGACCAGGGATTTGGCACTGGGAACTTTCTCCCAGCCTGCACAAGCTGGAGGGTGGCAGCTGGAGGGGAGGAAGGGAAAGCGGCTGAAGCCCCTCAGCCCTGCCCTGGCCACCCTGCTCAGAGTGTGGCACTGCTGCACCAGGGCCAGAGGGAGCCCTGGCACCATGGGGCAGGAACCAGCTGGCTGCCCCCAGCTCCCCCAGCCTCACCTGTCGGCTCTGGAAACAGAGCACCGAGCCCTGAACGTTCCTCCTGCAACCTTTCAAAAGAAAAATGTACCTTCAGACTTTTCCACATGAGGCAAGGAGTGGATGGGGCACTTTTCTGGGACAACACCCCAGAGCTTCTCCTGCTCCCAATGGGTTCACCCCTCACTCACATGCTGATTCTGGCAGCCCAGGAGCAGAGAACCCGGGGCTGCTGGAGGTGAAGAGGCTCTCTCCATTCCACACATGTTTGCAATAAGCACAAACACCACATTATCACACCACTTCATCCTGCCTAAACCAGCAGTGCCCATTTCCCTTCCCGCTATCACAGCTATGGGGGATTTGTCATCCAAATTAGAGCTAAAGATACAAAAATACCTCAACAGATCCTAATCAGAAGAAGATGTTTCTGTTGTGAGTTATTGGCCCACCACAAGCCAGTCGGGGTAAAAAAAAAAAAAAATAGAAGAGAGAGAAGAGGCTGCAAAGGAGCTGAGCACCAGCAGCTGTCCATGCCTACAGCGAGTCAGGCAAGTCCCAACAATATCTGCTGCCAGAGGAGCTGCTAAAGCACCTCTCACCATGCAAGAGGACCCTCAGCTCCAGACCCCAGCACCACAGACTCAGACCACCTTGAAAATCTGGCAAGAGGCCCTGTGGTGCCAAGTGCTGGGGCCTGTATTTGCCAAAGCCACATCCCCTGTGGCATCTGTGGGACCAGACCGTGCAGATTCCAGCTCCAGCCCAGCACAGGTGCCTGTCCTCAGTGTTGAGAGATGCTGCAGTCCCAAAGCAGAGTCCTCCGGGACTGGGCAGAACCAATGCAGGTGGTGGACTGGGTGGGATGGGAAATTATATACTGAAATAACACCATTAAACACATCAGGACCTGGCAGCACTTTGCCCAGAGTTTAGGGATTCTCTTTCTTTCCTGTTGTTTTTACCCTCCTGCTCCATCAACTCTCTTGTGTGGGAACTGGGGGCTCTACCCAGCAGAGTGCCCGACCTGCCACCTCAGCTCCTGGCACTGCCCTGCTCCCATGCTGCCTCCGACTCCTGTCCCACCACGGCACGTGCACCCCGTGCCGTATGTCTGCAGGACACTCTGTGCCAGTTTAAATCATCAAATCTTCCATCCCTCCAGGAAGCTGAAAGGAGATGTGTGAGGACTGCTCAGAAGAGCCTCGCTCAGCCTTGCTGACCCCAGGACAGCCCTCGAGGGAATGGCTTTGGCCTCGGCTCTGCCCAGCTGCCCACGCCGCAGCATCCCTCTGCCCGTGCCAACTGCAAAAGCTGAGCAGTGGAGGGGTCCTGGAGGAGAGCCTGCCAGAGAGGAGCAGAGCGGAATCCTGGCACGCGGTTGCAGGGCCGGCTGCCAGCTTTAAGTGAATTTCATGAGAAGTGCATTGGGCCTCTTATCATTTGCAATGAGCCCTGCAGCTCTGACGAGACACGGGGGGACATGAGTAATGTCAGAACAGAGCCCTTTATTAATTAATAAACAGGAGTGCAAGCGAAAAGCTTTACATCCACCACTGCTAAATGCACGGTTAAAAGCCCTATAATAACCCGTGTTCATCAGATATTCCAGGCACTCCGGCTCGCTCCGAGGCGCGTGTGATGTGACACCATCTACCTGCTGCAGCCCGCAATTAAAGCCAGGCAGCGGCTCAGCCTGCTGAGGAACCGAAGCGAGACGCTGCACAGCAACATCACCTGGCAGATGCACCCGACCGTCACGGCATCCGCAGTGCCCGAGCCCGGCTGGAATGGATGTGCTCAGCACAAACCCTGGCTCTGCCGGGGCTTCCGACGGAGCGTCGCGCTCTCCTGCGCTCGCTGAAGCCCGCTGGTGCAGCCCAGCCCTCAGCTGATCTGTTTGTAAAATAACACCTAGGGCTGCCTAAATCATTTAAAACCGAGGCACTTTTTGATTTTCTTGGGTTTCCTCCGCTGCCACGGAGCGCGTGCCATGGTGGTCATGCACAAATTCACACGCTCCTGTTCACCAGGCACAGTTACCATCAGCGAACATGCGAAGTAGATATTAGCAGCCACACATGGCCACTTAGATGCCTGCTCATTTGCATATGCAAACACTCATTTTGCATGCAAAATGTGATTTACAGAAAATGGACATCTAAATCGAAGTCCCAGCATTGGCTCTGCCCCTGCTACTGACAGCACTGACAGTGCTAAACCGTGATGAGCACGGGACGAAAAGGGCTGTGAAATGGCCAGGCATTGTTGCTGCTTTTACAGCTGGGGATTCATTAGAATCCATTCATTTTTAAAAGACACCTTTGGAGTGGGTCAGTAGTGCTGACCCCTCTGCCCTGGCCCTTGCTCTGTGCAGCCTGCCAGACACGACAAAGGAGGAGAGGCCGTGAGGGGTCAGAAGTAGCCCCTTCCCTCTCAACCTGCTCTGATCCCGATGAGCCCACCCTGCTGCAAGCAATGCCAAGGACATCTTTGAAGGGGGCTATCTCTAACACAGAATTCATCAGTGGCCCTGTGAGCTTCCAACAGCTGATGGGTTTGGCAAAGACTCCCTGAGTGTCACCCCAGCCATGTCCAGCCGGTGCTCCTGGAAGATGGCTCTGTGCATCACGCACTCCACCACGAGGCTTTCCTGCCTCCCCAGACCTGCTCCTTGGCAGCCCACTGAACACGAGCTCCGGCGCGCTGCCACACACAAAGGAGCCGTTCTGGGAAATCCTGGCTTTCGGCATGACTGAAGTTTATAGCAGAAAGTGATCCTATTTTCAGGCAGATTTCCACTAATGAGCAAAGCCTTGATGGCCATATGCTCCCCACAGCCTCTCCCGCTCACTGCGAGTTCCTTACACGTTCTTCGTAGTGGGGAAGACACATGATACATCTCCGTGCTGTTTCACTATCATATAAGGACTGTAAGGCTTGCCCATGTTAAATTAAAGAAATTTAAAATAACAGCAGGATATACAACTTAATTCCTTCCGTAAGGATGTGCTGTACAGTCCAGTAGGCCAGACTCCCGTGCACAGGGAGCCGGGATTGCTTCCCTCTGACGGCACAGAATTAACACTGCACATGTGACACAGGCGTGAGCAAGGTTCCAGACCTTTTACCTATGTACTATCACACAATTATCTACAAACACCTGTGAACAGAAAGACAAAATAGCATTTCTGTACAGCATAAAGGGTCATACCTCCTGTTACAAAACTCTGAGATGTGCAGGGCTCTGCATCCTGTAAGACAATCGAGAGCTACTCTCTTTTTATGTGTCCAAGCTATCTCCCATATTCCAGGAGAAGCAATCCTTGAAAACTCTGCAAAGCTGAAAAAACTTCTTTACCCTTGTCAACCTTCTAAGTGACATATTGGAGAGCCAGAGAGGTCTTTTACCTGACCTCATGGATACCCCACCATAGGGGTGCAATCTGCGTTCCTCTCTCTTTGGTTAGGCATTATCATTCTTCTTTTAGAATATATTTAGAAAATACAAGTTGTCAGTTGGACCTTGGAATGCTTGTTTAAAAGCTTTAGTAACTAGGGTAATGAGAAATATTTCTTTCAAAAAGGAACTGGGATATTTGTGTGAAATTCAGGAACTGATGAAATGCCGCAGTTCAAATCACAGAATTACGGAATCATTTAGGTTGGAAAAGACCTTCAAGGTCATCAAGTCCAATCTTCACCACCTTGTGAACTAGACCAGAGCACTGAGTGCCATGCCCAGTCATTTCTTGAACAGGTATACCCTGTTTGTGCATGTATTTTCCTGCATCTCCATCTGAGCTGAGCACCCCAATATTCAAAGTGATGAAGGTGATGGTTGGAGTTACCCCCCTGCCACCGGCACCATCACCCAACAATGGCTGGGTGAGAAGAGAAGAAACAGCTTCAGAACAAAGTTTGAAATAGTTCCTACAGTTTGTGCAGCTGCTAAAGGCTGACAAAAAGTCAGCGAAATGCTCATAAGCAGCATGACACACCTCGGTTTATGTGATAATAAAAGCATGATTTGACATTAATTCTCTGCTTTCTATAGCAAATCCCTGCGCAAAGCTTCTTAGCCACCAACCCAGCTGGATATGCGGAGCAGCCAGGCTCACACAGAAAGGGTTAAAAGAAAATGTTATACTAAAAGAAATCTCTCTACAAGTATAAAAAAAGCAAAATGATTGTAAATTCCACCAGGGGAATTCTGCCATGAATATGCTTCACCTTTCGCAGAATCTCCCACCCTGCCTCAGAGGATAACTGACCTTTGGAGAAAAATAATGAAAAGAAGAAATTCCTTGGAGAAAATAATGTGGCCAGGCCTCAGTAATGAGATCTGCTCCCTTTATGTTGCTATGACAACCACAGTCATTTTATAATACAAAATACATGAATGGGGAAGAGGGCCATCTCCTCGCACCGGGGCCGGCTCTGCGGCACCCCCAGCGCTCGTGCACTCCTCACAGGACAGCAACGTTTGGTTTGATTGGTGCTCCACTCCATTTCCTTTAATGTGCACGGGATCAAGGAACCCAGCTCCTCTGAATGCCCTGATTACAGCTCCTGAACCCATTTCTGGGTGGCAGGGAGGGCTGGGGAGGGAGCGGGTACCCCGGCCAGCTGCGCCCACGGCGCCCAGCCTGAACCCTCAGCGAGGCACACAGGGCAAGTCTCCCCACAGTTCCGTGCAGCCTCTGGGAACTTCAGCCTGGACATGGTTCTTGGAAAGAGTCTGCTGCTCTTGACTCAAAACCACAGGTTTCCCACCCATTTGAGTTGGTGACAATGAGGAACGAGGAGCCAGAGTGTGCCAGTCCCAGAGCAGGTTCCAGGCTGCTAGGAGCTGCCTGGTGAGCACACCTCTGCTCTGCAGGGACACAGGGAGCTGACCTTCTGTCAAATCAGATGTCAGCAAAGTGGGAAGATCTGTATGAGAGCCTTAATGTACATCCCAGACTTTTCCAGAGGAAGATACACTTACTCCTGGCATGCAGGGCTCTCCAGCTTGCCTCAAACCACTTCGGTGTGTGAGCACGATCGTAGCTGCTAGGACTAAAGGTGGCCCAAAGAGCAGGAGTTGGAAATGGAGAAGTCAAGGGGGACCTAAGTATGGTGTTTCAGTTAATCCAGAGGTTCAGAGCGTTTCCTGTTTCCCAGGTGGTCTGTGGGGAGCCCTGTGCTCGCTGCACCGTCAGCACAACTGCTCGAGGAACTGGAGTGCTGGGAAAACTACAAACCGAGGCTTGCAAATGAACAAAACAGCCAGGAACACAGAGGAAACCAAGAGGGTGGAGGAAAAGGAGGCCAGGAAACCAGGAAAAACTCCAGCCCATGGTGTTATAGAACTCAGGAAAGGAGCAGCATGGAGAAGGGTGCCAGGGCTGTCTGATGGGATGAGCCACCAGGAGGACAAACAGGACAGGGTTATTCCCATTTCTCTCTCTGCTGTCCTTTCATGGTGATATTTCCCAAAGAACAGAGATTAGTGGGAAGGGGTGGAAAGCTGAGGGAAACAGTCCCAGCAGACAAACCCCAGACTGCTAAAATGAGCTGCCATTCTCCAGCTATTTCCAGTGCTATGACAAATGTGCCCAGGACAGGTTGTTGGGTCGCTTCTGAGTTACGTGGACATTGAAGCAGGGTTTTGTCTCTTCTCCAGCACCTGAAGTCAGCACCATTAGCCAGACCTCTGATCTCCCTGCTCCACTCCAAAATACTTTCACTTGCCTCTGGCAACAGAGGCTGGGGACCATGGAAGGATTTCTGCAACCATCTACTGATCTGAAAACACCAGAAAGGCATCAGGAGTAGCCGCTACATCAGGACACCTTCGAACCACCCACGTGCAGGGGGCCCAGACATTACCAAAGTCAGGGTAAAATTTAAGTTGCCCCCTGATTGGTACCTTCTTTACACGTGGAATTTGCATGTGGCAGCAAGATCCACCTTATATCAAATACCAAGGCAAAGGCTAATTTAAATTCTTTTTGTTCGGTAGTACAGAACAGTAATAAATCTGGGAAACCACTGGAAAGAAGTTTAAGAGGACATACAAATTGCAGTCACACATCAGCAATTAGGAATCCCAGGAAGGAGAAAGCACCTGTCTTGGTCTTTATTGAATATTATTCTCAATTAGAATATTCATCATACACACAAGACAATTCCTTGATTCCAACTTCCACAGACATGTCCAAATTACATCATATCCGCAGAACAGAGGGAAGGAAGTTATCTTAATCTGTCTCTGAGTAAAGCATTATTGAAACTCTCAACGGCCCTGCCTGAAGCTCACTGAGGTGCAGAACCCTGACAGATGCTGCACAGAAATATGACTGCCTGGGTGAGCCTCCCAAAACAGCTTGCAGGGAAATGATCCCATTAAGGCTGAGGCTTCCCAAGCAGCCCCCATGAATGGCTGGCAGGAGGCTGAGGCTCTGACTTGGAAGGGAACATGCACTGCACAGCAGGTGGACTCCAAGGATGCTGCTGCCCGTGGGGAGTGCGGTCCCACCTGGACACTGTCCAGGCGTGTCGTGCAAAGGAAAGCAGCCACAAAATCCTGCTGCCTGGAACCAAAGACGTGAGCTATTCCTTGCCTGGAAAGCCATGCTCTGGACAGAGCATGTGCTGCTGTCTGCGAGGTTTGTTGAATCTGAGGTTACTCTTTGCCTGGGGCTACCCCCGTGCACGGCCAGCCCTGGGAACAGAGCTTCAGTTCAAACCTTCCTACCCCTGTCCCTTGTCCCTTCCCAGCGATGCCAGTCAGACTGCCAGGTGTTTCCTAATAACAGATCATACATTTCAGGCCAGAGGGATCCTCACGCTCATCTGGCCTCTGGTAAGTAGGAGAAGAGACCTGAGGGCTTTTCTGTCTCTGTTCCTGATACAAATCCCATGTCTCTGCTTGAAGTTTTGACAGGACTTCTCTGCAATGAGGGCTGGAAACCCGCGGGATGAGAACTGCATTGCCATAGCAGTGGTGTGCACTCCCAGGTCGATAAACCCAAATCCCACAGAGGGGACTCTGCACAGCCACAGTGCTTGGAGCAGGTCCCCATCCTGCCTGTGGGGCCGTGGCTGTGCAGGGACATGGTACACGCAGTCGTGAGAGGCAACAGAGCTCCCAGCTGTGTCCTACACTGGCTCACAGAGCAGTTACATTGGCCGAAATATCAGATTTAGGATAAAAAAATAAAGCTGAGGCAACGTGCTTTAAACGGAAGCCCTTGCCCTGGAGAGAGGGGTGCCTGGCTCCTTGCACCAGCCAAAGGAGCAGACACACACCTGCAGGGTGAGCAGCACCCCTGCTCCCTGCACCGTCTTCCCCGTGCAGCTGCAGCCAAGCACCTGGGCAGGGAAGAGGAGCCACAATGCTCTGCCACACACTGGTGCTGTCACCAAGGGAGCCTGGGCCCCTGGGGTGACCTCTGTGATCCTGCCCACCTCATCTATCCCCTGGGTCCCTTTGAACCATCACCCCTCACTGCCACTTACCAGGTTTCTTCAGAAATAAAAGGTATGGAGAAAAATCAATGATAATTCATTGCATCCCGTGATTTTTAAAGGCAATTAAAGGCAAAGACAAGGTAAGAGGTTAGCAAAACCTCTCATTCTTTAATACATTGTATTTTCTCATTAATTCCTTAATCTGGTGACAAATTCCCCCGGGCAGAGGGCCAGCTTCCTGCCCACTTGAACTCTCGCCGAGTTTTGAATGAAGCAGGTACTGCCTCAGCACCAGCCGTGTCCGGTGCTTCCCTGCTGCACTGGGGAGCTCTGGGGGTCCATGGGGGATCTCCTCTGGCCCCTTGCAAGCAGCTTATCCTCTTACCCTGCACAAGGAGAGGGACTTTCCAGCAGCTAACCCAGGATCTGGGCAGACAAAGCTTCCCCAGAGCATGAGACCTAAAAGCAACGGCAAAACATTCCTGTGCAAAAAGGAGTCAATGCTCCCCAGTTCTGTCCCTGCTCATTTGCACCAGAGTTAATAATTAAATTACTGCTAATTAGGGACACTATGAATGAGAACACATCACACTTCTGCTAATCACCAGCATTTCTGTGTAATGCCTGGAAAATCAGAATTATTAATGAAGAAGTTATTTTGGAATTCTGAGTTTAATTCTGCAAATTCTGGATAATGGCAGTCTGGTTTGCCAGCTAATTTTCACATCATAACATCAAAACCCCTTAATTAATAGTGAACTAATTAGAAAACACTAACTTACAGACAGCAGGAAAAGTTCTTTCCATAAGGAGAGTCGGGTTGGAGCGAGGCAGCACAAGCTGAAGGGGAGGATGGGGAAGGGCAAGGGGCAAGTGGGGATGGGCGAGAGGAAATTCTCAGTCTGGTTTTGAGCAAGTTTCAAATCAATTCTCTTCGAATGACTCGCCACAAGGCCTCTCCTTGGAAGAGCTGGGAAATGTCTCCTTCCCTCCTTCAAGGGTGAGAGCTGTAGCCCTGGGAAAGGCAGATGCAGCGTTAACAACCTAAATATTTACCTGCTTCGTTTTGTTTCCTAGTTATTAGGAATATTTTCCATCACTCCGCCTATCTAAACAGAGTTTCCCCCCAAAACAGCAAATATTATGGCCCTTCATTCTACAGAAATTTATTACTATGGAGTAAAAATGCTACTGTATTCCAAACATTGGCAAGAAAGCCAGGAGGCTCCGCTCCTGCCAGCTTTTAATAAGATACACATTGGAGCTGCATGTTGCTCGCAAGTTGCATGTTTATTTAAACAAGAGTTTCCAAGTGTTTAGGGACAGAGGTTGCTACAACAAGTTCTTATCATCAAACACAATGGTGCTGAAACGTTCAGGAAGGAGAGTTACAAATGGAGTAACTCTGCAGAATAAATCACTGATAAATTTTCAGCACAAGTAGTTTTAACACAGGATGGAATACTGTGGATCCTGGGTCTTCGAATGGATGTGCACGCTCCTGGGATGGTTTGGGACCTATTAAGAGATGAAATGATTTATTTAGGGATTTCAAATGCTTTAAATAAATCTTCCTTTTAGTCTCTGAATTACATATTTTTCTTGCAGAGCCAGAGATCTGACACTTTCTTGAGGTAATTCTGCAAGGCCCGGATCACCTAAACTTTCCCACTCGCCTGATGACAGAAGCCTCTTCTATGACTTCCAAAAAACAAAGCAAAGGGTGCTCAGGGGCTGCCTCTCGCCTTCAGTGGTGATGATAAACAGAGTTTCTCAGCTTGATCGTACTGGAGACATTGTCACACCCAACATAAAATACTCCTGGCAGTACAGCTGCTGAAGGGATGCCACTCAGGCCACGGGGTCACACTACCCACATCAGGAAACGTCCTTCTGCAGATCCCCGTCCGAGCTTTACCCACTGCCCGTGCCCCCAGTGCAGGACGCAGGGAGAGGGTCACACATGGGCTTGTCACTGTTCATGGCTTGGCCTTTGATCCCTCACCAGTGCAGGGACCCAGGCCCCGTGTCTGGGCGCACCGGGCGCTCGCCCAGCGCTGGCTCTGTGCAGGTCCCGCACAGGGATCCTCAGCTGGTGCCCTCTTGGGTTTTCCCCGTCCGCTGGGATCTCTGCATGTCCCCACAGCACTGCTGGGAGCTGGCACAGGGCTGGGCACACACCCCGTGCCCAGCCCCATGGGTGCTGGCTGCTGGAGCACCCACAGGGCTCAGCACCCATGGGGCTGGCACCTGCCAGGAGAAGCCACACACGGCAACAGCCCAGGGCAGAGGCAGGAGCATGACCCTGACGGCGCCGTGCCTGGGTCCAGCCCTGGCCCTGAGGCAGGAGCCGTGAAGGGTCCGGTTTAATGAGACCTGAAAGCTGCGGGAGCCGCGTGTTGGTCCCGCGGGCTCGCCGGCCGGGCCGCTGCCCGGGAAACCGGCAAATGTCAGAGGCGATCGGATCTCAGCCCCTCGCGTGTCAGCAGAGAGCTCGCAGATGTGAGTCCCTCAGCTCCGTGCTCCAAACGCACCCGTACGTGCCTTCCACACCCACATTACCATCAGCTGCCAACCAAAGCACGGCGGTGAGGAATAAAGTCTGTCCCGCGCTCCCCGACCTATTTCTGACACCCGCCATGGCTCACTGACACCCCAGAGATGGAGAGGGAATGGTTTAATTAACTTCACTCTTACTAATCTTAGCCAAGCTCTGAATGTGAGGGACACTTACTGAATCAAAGCTGGATGGGGATGCAGGCTCCAAGCTGCTCCCACTGAGCCTTCAACACTTCTCCCAGTTCACAAACTGGGAGCTGTGTCCAGCCCCCGGCTCCAGGCCGGCTGCTGGGAACACGAGGAGGAAGATAAGCGATCCTCTGCTACAGTGCCACTGTAAACTGCTGGGCTCGGTAAATAAAAGGAGTCTCTAAATATTATTTTTGGTAAGGATTTTCATCTGAAAAAGTAAAATGCCATAAATCAGGCACAATGCTACAATCAGCACATACTTGTGACTAAATGCATCCTGTAGCACATTTCAGCATAAATTACAGCCATTTGATTTAGACTTTGCTGCACAAAGCTATATTATTTAAATTCAGCCAGAATTGAGTCCACTCACATTGCTATACACTTATAAACCATAGTCATGATTATTGTCATAAACTTCTGCAAACTGGCTGTTGAGTAACTTTGCCACATCATCATCTATAGTAAACACGACTTATTTTACATTTTTCTCTCCTTTCCTGACAATCTGCCACAAAACACTCCGCAGAACTGAGGCTAAAGTTGTGGCCAGATTCCCACAGCACGTGCACAGCAGTACCTGTACCCTGGGGAGGACAGGAAAGCCTGTGTGCAGCCACAATCATGGAATCATTAAGGCTGGAAAAGACCTCCAAGATCAAGCTTCGAGCTCCAGTGCAGGACTCTGTGCGAGGCTCCCCATGCCCACTCCTACCCCAGAAGGGCAGGAGAGGAAAATCAAATGGGAAGGGAGGTTGTGGGATGTATCCCAGGGCAGGACTTGAAGGGAGGTGTCTCAGCGGCGTGAAGCGTCACCCTGTCACGGTGGCACTGACAGTGTCCCTGTGTCCTGCCTGACCTCCAGGGAAAGCAGTGACCCCCAGCACACATCTCCCCGTGGGACACGAGCACCAGCCCAGGGGCAAAGGGCTGGGGTTGGAGCATCAGCTGTCTTCTGTTGGTACCAGAGCATTCCCTCCAGATGCAGAGCTTTTGATTTGTGAATAATTTTTTGTTCTCTGTGCAGAACCTATGAGCTCATCCCTAGAAACAGTGTGAGCAGGAGTGAGACATGGAGAACACTGCAGTTCTGAAGTTTTCCAAGTTCATCAAAGAAAGTCAGAGTGTCTGGCCTGAATAACAAGTCCCATAACTGTAAAACTGCCCAGTGCCCCTCTCCCTGCCATGATGGCAGCATTCCTCCCCAGCCTGGGGGGACCACTCACTCACTAGCTGGCTTGTCTGACTAAATTAATGTTTTACATTTCTCCTCTAGTTTGCAAACTTTTAAAAAATTAATCCCATCATTTCAACAAGTGTAACAACTAAATTATCATCTTTACATGATTAAAGTCGCTGCTGCGTCTTTTCTTGGCAAACATTACATGCCCATAATTTTACTAAATGTAATAAACCAACCATAGAACTATTAATTTTAGCATGGTATTCATGACAATTAGAAACGCATGAACCTTAAAATGATAAAAACTGAAATGAATACCAAAATAGCATGAAACACAAGAATCCAGCTCCTCAAACCAGGGAAATGGATATTATTGTCTGGTGTCACAACATCCATTGCAAGAGACAGCCCCAGCACCAGCCGGGATGCCACGGGCTGGAACCCAGCAGTGCCTGGGGCAGGGGTGGCACAGGGGGCCTGGGGACTTCACTCTGAAACCCTCCCAGCTTCAGACCCGCCACGAGGATCCCCGCTTCTCCCACTGCTGGGCTGGGTGCCTGCAGGGAGCTGAGCTCTCCTCGCCTCAGGGGCTCTGGCCAGAGGAGCCCCCACCTGCAGTTCAGTGCCCCTGCCCGCGAGTTGCCAGATCCACTGCTTCCAAAGAGCTGGAAATTATCCCTTTTAACTTAGAGAATCACATGAGTGAGAAGCTCCTTTTCCTTACTTTCAACAGCTGAACTTTTTTTTTTCTTAAGAAAAAAAAAAAAAAAGAAAAGAAAAAGCAAAAAACTAGACACTGAACATTTGATCCAAAGCCAAGAACAACCTTTGGTATCAAGGCATTCCTGAGCTGCTTTGTTTATAGATACCAAAATACACACACACCACCCCACACTGCTGCAACCACTTAGAGCACAAACCGCTTCCATCCGCGTGGCCCACGGGCACAAATCACACGCTCAGGCCGCAAACGCCAGGGGCCAGCAGCTGGGCTGGGGCTGGTGGCCACGGGAGAGCCGCTGCCGAGGGCCCAGCCCAGCCCTGCCTGCTCGCTGTGTCCTAGTTTGCAGAATTCCTGACGGACTGGACGGTTCTGCGTTTCCTTTTCCATTATTGCTGATTGCCAAAATATTTGTGCGGTGATGGAATTTGCCTGCCAGAACTAGAGCAGGAGGAGGGAGCTCTGTTTTCGTCTGACCTCGAGTCAGGAGAGGTTCTGGGTCCCCGGCTGGAACTACTGGAGCTGAGCTCTGGCTGGAGCCCAGCGCTCCTCCTGGGACGAGCCCGGGCGGGCTCTGCCTGCCGTGCACTGGGGGACGGTGGGAGGGCTCCTGCCTCCGACAGGACAGGGCAGCCCAACCCATAGAAGGAACCGGAATGTTTCCACTTTGCCTGAGCGCGCTAGGAAACTTTTGGAGAGACTATTTTAGCAAAATATGCTAAATGCCTCCAGATCGATGCCCGTGAGTAGGAAAAATCAAATAGGTTTGCCATCATAAACAGCAGAAGGATGGCAACCAGAGGAGCCCAGCAAGCAGTGGGACAAACAGGAAAGACTTGGAAATTTCCAGGGCATTGTTTGAAACGCAAGACAGAACATTCTGATCTACTTTTACTGTTTTGATGTTACATTTCATGTTTTAAAACACTCCATGTCTTTACAGAAACACTGCAAAGATGTCAAAAGAATTCAAATACACCAACTGCTCTTAACTTGGCTCTCCTTAGTCACTGCTGATTACCAACATTTCCATCAGAACAGAGGCAAGACATTTAAGGACAGCCACATGGTGCCACTTTGGTTGTCACTCGGCCCACAGGAAGGACAGGGGAGGTCTCCTCCTTTCACAGAAGGCTGGGCAGCTCCCAGCTCCGGCACCACTGCACCCCAGACTGGGGGCAGGTACCCTATAACACAGCAGCAACGTGCCAGGGCACAACCTTCTGTTGATAAGAACAAGCAAGAACTTCCCAACCAAGTGGTGACACATAGAAGGGGCACAGAAAGAGATCAGCAGCCACCAGCCTGTGGGACACTGGGAACAGACAGCACAGGCACCCACTGCTCCTTACTGGGGCTGGGGAGGCAGCAGGGGATAGGGTACAAGGGCACTTTTAGAGGCACTGAGCAGCCACCCCACGTGAGGGATCACTGGCTCCTGCTGTGGACACTGGCTCAGCAGGGACAGCCTGCGGCCCGGCACGGGGGAATGGTGACACTGCTGTGGCATCTCCACCAACAACAGAGACCAACAGCTGCCAGGCCCAGGCTCACACATAAAATCCTACCCACAGCACCCCATTTCCAGCACTGCCGCTCCTGCCCAGGGCTCCGTGTCCCATCCCTGCTGGGCACACAGCTCAGCTGGTGCCCTGGCGAGGCTCTGAGCTGCCTTCTGAGGGCTGCAGGTCTGAGGACACCGTGGGTCACAGCTCTGCTGCAAACATGTGTCCTTGTGATGATTTTGGCAACAGAAGTGGCCTAAATATTTGTTCAAGAGTAGTGAGTGTCTTTGTGTGTCAGGCACAGAGAGACTTTTCTTCTGCTTCTGCTCAGCCATTTATCCTGCTTTGTTGCTGCCAGTTGGAAGCTGCGCTGTGCGATCCAGGCCCTCGCAGAGCAGGATAAATTCTCAGCCAGGCAGAGGAGCCTCTGGCTGAGCCCAAGCCCTCAGACTCAGCCTCACATCTCTCCCCATGTGTACACAGGTGGCACAGCAGGTTCTCACCCTGGGCTCCAGGCCACGGCTCCCCAGAGCCCCACAGCGCCTGTGCCCTCCCTGGGGAGCTCTCACTACCCCCTCCACAAGGGACAAACCCACATTTCTGTGGCAGAGCACTCCTGGCATTCTGGCTGAGCCATTCCCATGCTTACAGCACTTTTAGGACATGAGCTTCACTCTCCAGGCTCAGATTGTAAGTAAACGAGCATTTCTCTGTGACAAACCATTACAGGAGGCAGATCAGGTTTGTTCATCTATCCAGTGAGACAGTCAGATATTATGCCCCCAGGAATGTGCTCTACTGGCTTGACACCAGGTTTAGGAGAAAGGTGGGAGAGTGCAAAAACCCTGTAATAAGGTCGCAGCACATCTTCCACCTCCTCGGGCTGAAGAACAGGACGCCAGAAAAGCAGAGGTGGCAGATGAGTCCATCTTACAAGGCATCTCCTCACAAGAAGCTGTTCCCAGCTTTCCTTACACTAAGGGAAAACAGGTTTTTCCAAGATGCAGCCCCAAAGTTGATGTCTCCCCAACACCAGCCAAGTCTCTCCCTTTGAACAGCTACTGATGGAGCAGCATCTCCTGCAGCCAGTGCAGGCCAGGGGGGCAGCAGGAAGCTGGAGCCAGGCAGGACGTGACCATCATTTGTACATTTTTACGCTCTGGAGAGTTTTACATTTTATTGTCTTATTTTTTATAGTCTAAGCCCTTCAAACAGATATTGGAGCTGTCAAATCTAAAGTCTCCTGATGATAAGCATGCTCTGTAGAGGAGGTCCTGAGGCATCACTGTGAGAAACGCCTTGGGAGCTGTTGGGGCTGAGGGTCAGCCCTGTCCCTGGTCCCTCTACAGGGCTGCACTCAACAATTAGTCTCTAGTGAAAATCAGCCACAGAAGTTCAGGATTTTTTTTTCTTCCATATCCACAGATCACCTTCTGCTCCAAACATGGAAACCATATGGCAGACAGGTCCTATCCCCTGCCAAGAAATTCCTTCTTGATGAGATCCCTGTAGCTATCGCTGAGGCTACATGGGCTTCCAGCAAGGGAGTTCACTTTCTGCATCAGACAAACCCTCCAAGCAACCCAGGGAGGAAGAGCAGGGTTTGAGGTGCCAGAATTCATGCTGTGGCTGTTGCCTGTTGAGAGTAATTGCCCTCAGAGGGAATATTGTCATGCTTGGATTTTTTCTCTGTCCCTCCAGCTGAAGCCAGCCTCGCTCCACACTGCTGAGAGCAGCAAGGCACAGCTCAGATGGAGGCTGGACTCTGGCTGCAGACCCTCTTCTCCATCCGAGGGGTGCAGGGGGAACACACGGAGAAGCACAAACGGTGAGTGTTTCACCCACAAACACGGCCCAGGCTTGGGAAAGGCTAGGAATTACACCATTCCAGACAGGAAAAGGAATCACACAGGTTTGTCGAGGAATAAAATCCAGAATTCAGCCCCACGTTGAGAAACTTCATTTAAAAACTGTACAAGTCCATGGCACAGCCCAAGATGGGGAACAACAACAAGAAGGGGGGAGGTTTACACCAAACCCCCAGAGCCGTGGGATCAGCTGACATCCCCCCATGCCTGCTGCTGGCTCAGAGCTTTGTGGGAGCATCCCATGCACAGGGGCTGGGGTTCCCACCTCATTTCTAGGGGGTTACCTTGCATTTAGCTCTGTGGTGATGCATCACATTGGCTTGTGACCACTGAACCAGGAGAGTCACATCTCTGCCCTCGCTGCTGACACCGCCCATCCCCGTGTCATCTGCAGGCACTACCAGCAAAGGTTTTTATCATCATTGTTGTTAAATCACACATTAAATCATGTCAGAATGTTCCTTGGGAACACCACAGGGAGCGACACTGCCATTACTGACCGGACTTTGAAATCTGTCATTAAGCCAATTTTTAATCCACATAATATGTGCTATTAGCTACAGGTTCTCTGGGCAAAATGTCAAACATTCTCAAAAAAATTGAAATACACAGCACCAACTGTGCTACGCTTCCTAACCGGGCCCAAAATTTGATCATACTGGACTCCTCATATGTTTTCTCCCAGCAGGAGCTGCCTGTCCCTGCTCCACACAGCACTGCTGGATCAGCAAGGGAAAGTGCACAAGATGTCTGGCCACTGCTGTAATTAACTGCTTGTCCCTGCAAGGAACTCCCGAGTTCCTGCTCCTGGGCTGCCCTCTACTTCCCGAGCAGACGGAATCTCCCCAGCGTGCTCGGTCACTCCGTGTGCCCCACTCCAGCATGGTATGGCACAAAACAGCCCCAGAACAGTTAACTGCAGGGAGAACCTGCCAGCAGCCAGACCCCAAATAAAACACACAGCAGCACAGTGAGCTCTGCACAAACCCTGTGAGTGTGCCATGAAATTCTATTTATTAGTCAATCATTGGGGATCGATAGTGTTCCCGAGCTCCTGTGGCACTTGGGCAGCGGAGGCGGCGGCTGCTGGGTCAGGAATTGTCAGATGCCTCAGGAACACCAAGTCCAGGAGAGTGGGCAAGTGCTGGGCAAACAGCAGGCAGTGTGCTGGGGAGATGCTGTGCCACTGCAGCAGACACAGGACTCTCAGGGGACTCCGTGTCCAAGGCAGCAGGCCCTGAGCAGCAGAGACCTTTCTGGCCCTTAGTGTGAAACCAGCTCGTTCCCCTGCCCTACCTCAGGCAGCACCTGGACCTCTGGTGCCATTCAGTCACTTCTGCTGGCCCGTGGTGCTCAGCCCAACCTTTGCCCAGCTGATGATTCTGGCAGAGGGTATGGGCCAGCTGAGGCTGTTTTTCATGGGGTCCTGTGCCAGTGACCACAGCTCGGGGCACAGCCACCATCCCGGCTCTCCAGAGTGGACCAGCAGGGCCACATTTGCTGAAGAGCTGGGAAGAAAAAAAATCAATGAGCACGGTGCAGTCAAAACAGATTCTGGCAGTCTAGGCCATCCTGAAGTGAATATTACTTGGGACTAAATTGTTTTCCTTATCTAGCAGTTTGTCCTAAGGAGCTGGACTTAGCCTCCCAGCGAACCCAATAAGTCTTTCAGTTTGACTGGAAACTCCACATTTTTCCTTTTTAGAAAAATGTCACAGACATTCCTCTGTTTCATTACTCTCCACTGCTTCTCCTTTCCTTCCCATTAAAGCTCTGGCGAGAGGAGGCCGAGCCGAGCGCCAGTGCGGGGCTGGACACCGGCCCAGACTGTCTGGACGTGGCTCAACAGTGGAAAGACCTATTGTTTTCCTTGGCAGGCAACTGGTATTTTTCCTTATGCCCAGAAAGGCTGGGCCAATTTACAGCCCATGACCTGTGGAGGGGGAGGAAGAGCCAGACTCGCGTCCCACCCTTTTCCCCCTCCAAGAATCTCAGTCTGTGGAGGCACCACACACCCTCCCGCTGGGCAGGGACCATCACCCTGAAAATTAATTCCTGTAACCAGGGCAGCAGTCCTTCGCCCCAGCTATCCTGTGCCCTCTCACTCAGGTTTATCATACAGCCAGGATCTGATCCTGAACGGAACCCCAGGGAGTGGGCAGCCTCCCTTGCTCCAGAGCAGCCTCCTGAGCCCTTCCCATGCTCGTGGGGCTGTCCCAGGGGATGGCTGGCACATCCTGCTCCTGCCTGGACAGAAATCCCACCAGCACGGCCCCCCTGATGCTATCTCGGTACTTCCAGCGCCGGGGCAAGCAGGAAGCACAGGGCTGTGGGAAAACTAAACAAGGAAGCTCGACGAGGTTTCTCACACCACCGAGTAGGTTTGCTCCCTTCTCACTGAAAACCACTGGGCACAAGTTCAGGTCAGGACTTGCCTTATCATGAATTGTTTCTCCCAGGCCTCAATACCATCAGCAGCTTCCACCGTCCTGCTCCTGGCACCATCCCTGGGCTGGGCTGCAGACCCTGCTGGGGTGGCTGCAGCAAGGCTCCCACAAGCCCCTTGTCCCTAACCCCACCTGGTGACACCACTGCGTGCCCCAACACCCTTGCTCCCCAGTGTGTATTGCACATGGAAGCCTGGGGCATCTTTAAGCAGTTTCCATGACAGGATCTTCCCCTCCTCACCACCAGAGCCCAGGGCCATCAGGAGCTTGAGCCAAAGGAGCTCTCACCCCACACAGAGCAGTGGCAGTGCAGGGACCACAGCACGGGGGCCTGGATTGTACTCCCTGTATTTGGGGACGGGGCAAGGAGCCATAAGGACACACACTGAGTCTGCTGATAGCTGAAATCTCCCCCAGGGAAGCTCCTTCTGGGGCATAAGAATGGGGAAAAACGCAACATTTCAATGAGGGTTTGCTCCCTAGCCTTCCAAGACCTTCCCCACCTCAACTCTTGAATCCCCATTTATGTCCCTTAGACAAGGATCACTGCAGCTTTAGAAAACTGAAATCCTGCACTGAAGCAGCAGATCTCCCCAGGCTGGGGGAGGTTTCCAGGCCTGCCCTTTCATCCATCAGCAGGATAATGCTCAAAAAAGGAAAAAACAAGAGTAAAGCAGAGGGTTTGCTCAGTGCATGCGTCCTTCCAGCTTTTCACATTAATTACTCCTCTCCCCTTCCAGGCCTCTGCTTGCCAAGCACTCTGCCCTAACAGCCAGGCTGTTCTGCCATGGACAAAGTCCCACAAGCCCAAATGACCTTTTCCCACTGGCCTGCACCAGCAGCTGTTCATGGTGTCTTGGTTTAAAGGGGAGCTAAGAGCAAGTGTGACCCCAGTCAAGCCCCACCATCTGCACCAGTTCCTGGTCCCAGGCTCTCCCACAGCCTCAGCTCACACCATGGGGCCACACAGCTTCTGCAGGGCGGCCACACAGCTTCTGCCAGCAGAGCTGTGGGCACAGAGGAGCTGCAGGCAGGGCCCATGCAAGGGGAGGTTGGGTTTGGCCTTTGCCCTGGAGCAGTCCAGTTGTCCTCACTACAGCCAGAGCCCAAGGACACGAGAGCCCTCACCCCAGTGCCCGCTGCACACAAGGAGCAGGACATGCCTGCTCCCCTTGGGCTGTTCTCAGGAGCCAGGCAGAGCCCTGAGGCTTTTGCCAAGGGTGGTTCTAAATCCCCGTCTGCATCCACTGACCACCCTGGTGCTCAGCAGCTGCAGCTGAAGGCCCCAGTCCTTGGGGAACTCCTGGAGAGCACTTCCCACCATCTGAAGGCAAATGTGGCAGGTCTTTGAACTTAGCAAGATACTTGCAGATACTTGGCAAGATGATGACAACGAACATTAATTACTGCCCAGATTATGTGCTTCATCCACCACGTCTCTGCAAGCTGCAAACCCCCCAAATGTCCTCACACAGAGACCTCCATGAGCAGATATGGATGGAAAGGGAGGAAAGCTAAGCGACAGCCGGGCTAATCAGAAAGGAAATGGCCTTTGTCACTCGGCCAAGTCAAACTCAGATTGTCTCCTGGATTTAAAGTGCTGCTGAAGCAGGAAAGCTCTTTAAGAGCACACACGGTAATTGTGCAGCAAATAGGATGGTGCCAGCTTCCCTCCTCAGCTTTGGAAAGGACATGCAGGATGCAATACAGGGCCATCACCAGGGGTCACAAAGTGGTGATTCAGTACCCAGCAGAAAGCTCATGTGTCACCTCTGCTAATTGCAGATCCCTCCAAAGGCTCCCAAGCTCACAGTCCCCCAAACCCCCACCATACACTCTGGGGTCTGCTGCACCCCAGCAGAACCCCAGGGCGTTCTCATGGGTTGCATCTCCCCCATTTCACCTCTGCGGTCCTTTCAGAGGTGATTATTCATCTTTCTGGACGCTGCATCACACCTCACGGCAGCAGGACTGCAAAGCTGCTCCTGGCATTTCCATCTGTATTATTGCTGGCTGGGAACACAGCTTCCAGTCTGGCCCCTGCCCCTGCCTGTGACTCCTGAGAGGCGAGGCTCCTGCTGGGACTGCTCCAGCTGCAGCAGAGAAAATGCTTTGCAGGGATTGTTTTCGCAAACCTTTCTATTGCCAGCTATTTTGATACCACGAGTCATCCCTGCGATGGGGAGGAGAGACCTCCCTTCCCCTCCAAAGGATATCCATGCTTTGTCAGGAGGGCTGCTGAGTGCCAGAGCAGAGCTCATGGAAAGGGGGTCAAGGGCTGCCCCTCTAATCAGGGTGGTCCTTCCTGACTCCTTTTTAAAGCATTTTCCAAGGAAACTGGATGCATTGGCAGCAATCTGGACAACTCATAAGAGAAATTTCACTGGCTTTGGAGGCAGACAGCTCCACAAGACGGAAGGTGTTGGACATTTCTTGTCCTGGCAGAAAACTCCCTTCAAATGATTCTGTTCTGCCTACAAGGTATGGATGACCCTGGAGGAGTTGGGGACACTTTCACCTGCAAGTCCCAAGTCTGTCACCACCACTGCAGCTGGAATTACACCTCCAGACCCCTGGTAGCCCAAGAGCTGTTCAGAGGACCCTGCTGCCCAGCCAGCCTCTCCAGTGGGAAACAGGAGGCTGCACCTTGGAGGACTCAGGACCATCCTCGTCCAGGCTCCTCTGGAGAGACATGGAGTTGGGTGATCAGGGCTGGGCAGGAGTGGATGCAGGGGTCCAGTCTAGAGCAGGGACAGGGTAACACCCTTTGACGCAGGGAAAGAAAAAGTCGCATGTTTTCCAGGTTTCCAGCTCCAGCCTTGCTGAGCCCGGAGCCAGGAGCCCACCCCACTGTATCTCGGGGTGCCAGCGCCCAGAAGCCCTCCCAGGGGTCAGGGTGGTCTCCTCATCCAGGTCACAGCGTGGTGTTTCTCCCCATGGGAGCACTCTGCTCAGCGCAGCACACACTCACCCCACCACTGTGAGTCAGGGACCGCAGCGTGCCGTGTCCCGCTGCCTTCACCCGCAGGGCAGGAGGAAATCAGGCAGCTCCTGACCCACCAGGCACCTGGAGCAGCCGTCCCATGAGCTCCCTCAACCCCTGCCAAGGGAGGAGTTTTGGGGCTGGGAAGGGAGCATCTCATCCCGCCGAAACACGCCTGGCAGCGCTGGAGGAGCGTGACTAATCCTGCACGGGCGCTGGGAAGGCGAGCGGCACCGCACGCCCCAGCACCGGGGAGAACGCCGCCAGCACCAGCCAGTGTGAACACGCTGGTCGGGCGTGATCGCTGCAGAAACGGGGTAAATAAGGAAGTGGCAGCTCAGCCAGGGCACCAGGTAACCCCGGCCTCACAGTCAGCTCATGCACTGCCGGCAGTGCTCTGCCCTGCGGCTCATTCTCCAGACACAGCGAGGGGACGGGGCTGGGCTCTTCCCGGCTGAGCCGCACAATCCCAGCTGCTGCGGACGCCGAGGGAGCTCTGCCAGGGACTGCCTTGGGCCAGGGATTTCATCCTCTTTGGGAAAGGCAACACGAGTTTTCTCTCACCCACCAGGTGAGCGTTGCACAGTTCCCCGGGGTGAGACCCTCATGCTTGACCACCGTGGGAGAGCATCCCACAGGGATGAGCTGCTCTGTGGGGACACATCTGCTGTGGAGCAGGCTGGCTGCTGGGGACAGACATCTCCATCACCTTACAACCCAACTCTCTCTCATCGCACCCAAGCAAGATCTCTCTCAGGAACAAAGGATCTTTCCACTTGCCTATGGGCAGCCCCAGCTTTTGTGTCTGGGTGTTCTGGGAGGTCAGCTGTGGCTTTCAGAACAACAATTAGCATGAAGAGATGCTGTAAGTATATTCATATGCAAGCAGAGGAAAACAAACCATGATTTTCAACAACACAGATCAAATAATATTCCAGTTACAGCTAATTAAACCCCCCACAAGAATGTCAAAGGGAAGGGTGTTTTCCTTCGATTTACAGCGTGCATTGGGATTTTACCCTCAGCTTTGTCATACACTGCACTACCTTCTCCCTGTCACGATTTCAAGTTGTCCTGCTCCAGGTGCAACTGCAGCATCTGGGGATGAACTCAGGGCGAACTCAATCACCTCTGTGGCACCAGCCAGAGACCACCAGGTAATGGCTCTGGACAGCAGTGTGACACTGGGCAGTCACCAGCTGGGGAAGTCACAGGAGACGGGGCAGGCATGGCTGGGACAGGAACCAACACCTCCTGCCCAGCTCCTGCAGCTCTGCTTGGCAGCTCACATGCACTCCCAGGGGGAGGCTGAACCAATTGACATGGAGAAACTACAAGGGCTCAGTGGAAATGATTTCTTACCAATTAAGGCGGAAGTCAATTAAGGCAATCGGTACAGGTTAAAGAAAAGATGGCCTAAGAAATACCTAATTGACAGGAAAAAAATAATACAGAGAGCCACCTTGCAGTAGCCCTGTATTAACCAGGGAGACAGAGGATGCTGTGAGGCTTCAAGAGTTCATTGCATTTATGATCAGGAGCACAGAACTCCAGACGCTTCTGTCCAGATGAAAGGCTGAGGGAAAGATATTGCAAATCATCACTGAACTCTCGACTCCTTTAATCCTCCTCTGTTCCCATTTTCTCCCATTCACTGTGTCAGCAAGATCTGGACTCCAACACCCACAGGTGTGTTTTCACACACAAGCGATGTGTAACAACTTCCACATCCACCCATCTAAAGAACAGCGTCCGTCATTACAATTCCAGACACGCACTTTTATCCAGCCCAGGAAACCCCCAAGCTAAAAATATTTGGAGGCTGGAAATATCCTCAGACATCAATCACTGTGAGCCTACTGGAGGATCCAGGAGCTGCAGAGGCAAAGGTGACCCCAGGGAATGACAGGGTGAGAGCCAAGGAATCAGAACAGCAGAGACAAAGGCTGAGGTGGTGCTGAGGAGAGACATCCTGGCTGCTCCCAGAGCTGAGCTGCAAGGAAGTGCTGGTGAGCCCACGATGGCTCCTGGTGATCGTGGGACCAGGACACTGCAGGGGCTCCCAGGACCAGACATCTCTGGAGCCGAGGACTGCAGCATAGCACAGGAAGGAAAGCAAACTGATCCCTCCTGCTGCTGCTCAGCTTTGGTCCAGGGGACAGGGTGGCAACACTGCCCATGAGCAGCCAGGAGAACCCATCACCAGCATCCATTCCTCCAGGAGCACACTGCCCTTGTCCCACCAGCACAGTGCCAGGCTTTGGTGACCAGTAGAAGCATTTGTACCTCACTAACTGCTGTGTGAGCAGGTGGTTGCACCTTGATCTCCCCTGTGACCTCTACAAACCATCTGCTGAACCCCCCTGCCACCACCTCCTGCCCTGAAGAGCTCTGCTCCCACAGGTGCCAGCACACGCATCCATTATGGGATCCTGGGGTCCTTTGCAGGAATAACTCTGATGTGCTGCAGACTTCAGATGGGACTAAATCACCTGCCTAGTATGAAGGATGCCTTCCTTGGTGACATTTTTAACAGTTTTTAAGGAGCATATTGCCCAGCTGGAAATGAGAATCCATCAGGCAATAGCATATATCGTAGGTCCTGGTCAGTAAGTGGAAAGAATTGGGGTTTATGGCTCAGTAAATCATAGAACTTTCAATTAGATGAGTAGCTTAATTACTCCGCTGGATTTCGCATCCTACCTCTTTTGTAAGATCATATTCTTTTAATGGCAACACAGCCGTTACCAAGGGCCTGACAAATTGCACTTCATTCCCTCCTATTCAGCATCTGACTGGAGCAGGTAGGGCATTACAGCTTAAATTCATTAAATTACTCTTAACATACAACTTCCCTTGACTTTCTGTAGATTATTCAAAATAAATGGCATCCCATGAACACCCTCTTCACTGAGCAGGATTGAATTCCCTTCTGTGACCCTCTCCAAACAGAAAAACACGCTGAGTAAAAACAGGGGAGATCAACACACATTTACTCATGGGCATCAGGGTGTTTGTTTCAGGACTTCTGACACTTTAGGCCTGGTCTCTCCTCCCTAGGCTGGGCAAGGCTGAAGCCATTTGGATTGCAAGAAACCTCTCCAGTTTCACTTATTTGTCACACGTCTCAGTGCCTGAAAACCACAACCATCCGCAGTCATGGCCCTGAGGAGCGGCAGCACACACCAGCATGCACAGCCCCAACAGCCCTCAAAATGCTGCTGATGCCTTCAGGTGAAGAGGGGCTTGCCAATACACAAAAGTAGTCACTTACAGCCACGTAAATATTGCTGAAGTCCTGGGGATAAACAAACATGGCTTTCGACACAAAATAGACTGGACACTCCCTGCCCCTTGGCAGTGGGACCTGCCAGCGATCCCAAAGACAAACTGTCATCAATTTTCCAGAAGGATCTGCTGGCAGCCGTCTGGCTGAGCTCTGTGGAGCTGTACAGCTTTAGTGGGAGAAATCTCTTGACTGCTACAGCCTAAACAGGGCTGTGGAGCGTGCCCTGGGCACAGGGAGGAGCTCTGCCAGCACACGCTGCCCATCCTGCTGCCACTGCCCATAGACCCCACTCCAGAGTGCTCCCCACTCGTGTGTGCCCTGTTACAGTATGAGCCAATTCGATCACTGCTCTGTGCCAGGGACCCATCATGGGCAGACATGGCTGCGAGGCCCCACTTGACTTAACATGCCCTGCTCAGGTGTGCTGGAACACGCAGAGCTCCAAGGGCTGGGCACATGGCAAAGCCGGCAGTGAGGGAAACCTCCGGGAGAGCAGCAGGAGGTGCCTCCACCAGGAACAAAGAACACCCAAAGCCAGGCACCAGCAAGCAGCAGTGAGCAGGAGGGATTCAGCCCAGCCTGGTGATGCTGGCAGACACGTGCCCAGCAGAGCCACCTGAACACCTTGACCTGTACTCGCAACTCATCCCTCCACAGCATCTGCCAAGAGCAGCAGCCCAGGATGACCTGTGGGGTGACCAGTCTCAGGGGAAGCTTCAGCAGTTGGTGTGAAATGAACCCGTATCTCCTCCTCAATTCTGAAAACCCAGGTTTTAGTTGAAAGCCAGCATTTCCCATACACAGAACAGAGTATCCGATCCGTGCAGAGCGGCTCCCCGTCTCTCCTCACTTTCTTCCTATTGCACCTCAAGAGTTATAGATCCTTCACACTCATAAAAGATAATCACCCTTCATGGGTGAAGGAGCCTCTATTTATACCACTGCAGCAGGATGAATAGGCTGTGCAATTAAAGCAGGAGCTGCAGCAGAAGGGCTGGGCACAATTCCTATTGAGGGGAAAATCCAGTATTTTCCAGTACCTAAAAACTAGGTATTTTTCCCTCAGGGTTAGAAGCCCTAGAGCCAAAGATTTAATCCCAAGGCTCAGTCATGCCATTTCCCAAGATCAGCACTGCTCCACATCCTGCAAACACGTGTGCACAATACCGCTCCGGGTACCGCATCACAGGGCCCATCCAGGAGCTCCAGGCACATCCCTGGGTGCATCCCTGCTTCAGGGCTCTCCAGGACTACAGGGATGGCCACTGTCCATGCCTGGGCAGGGTCTGCCAGGAGCCCTGGATCTCCAGGGACCGTCTGCCACAGGCGGTTCCGCGGGGGGCACTATTTACCTTGTTAATTTCGGAGGGAGGCGTTTTAATTGCCTTAAATTACTGCTGGAAAAACTGGAGTGGTCAACAATCAATCCGGCTGATTTACCACCCCGTGCCCACCCGCCGCGAGCCGGCAATCAGCTGCCGCCACGAGATCTATTATTGATGAACTTTGCGGCACTGCTAATTAGCCGCGAGCGCAGGTCCCCGGCATCGCTGCGCCGGCCGAGCACGTCGGTCACCGCTGCCCAGGACAGGGGACCCGCGTGGCACGGGCAGCGCCCGGGGGCACCGGGAGGGCTGCCCAGCCAGCCCAGCTTCCCCTCCCTTCCCGGGCAGGACATAGCCGGATGCTACAGGCAGTGAGGCACGGGCCAGTGCAGTCATTAGGAGGGCGAGGAAGGCTGCACCTTCCCCAAAATGCAGGGGACAAACGCGGGGGGGTGGGAAATTAAGGTGTCCGGGGAGCAAAGCCACCCTGTATTCCAACAAAAGCAGTGAGGGAAGAGGAGGGCATTGCAATTCTGCGCAGGAATCCATAGTTCCCATCCCTGCCAAGAGCACCTCCACAGCGACGGGCGCGCGCGTGCCAGTCATCCATCAGCCCACTGATCTCATCCTTGATTTTCATGGACAACTTTGATTTTTCATCATAAATTCTCCTTGTTCCTCACTGGAGACTGACAGGGGGTTTAAGTACAGAATGAAACGGAGAATATTAAAGTGGCTGCTATTCTTTTGTGCCTGTCAGCTGATTCACTTTAAACGCTGTCCTTTTTAGTGAGAATACCACAACACTTTGGGACCCTCAGCCAAGGCCCTCAAGGATATTGATTAAATGCAGCTTCCCCTGAACACCCTTCCTTTTCTTTAAGTTCCCCCAATTTTAAAGAGGGGCAATGGAGGTCCAAGGGTCCTGCCTGGCCATTCAGGGTCATTACCAGGATTGGGTGGAGGCTGAGGAGCCCCAGAGCAGCCCCCAGATTTTCCCAGCCCTGGCCAGCTCCTTCTGCCACACTGCTGCTGGGTGTTCCCATGCTGGTGACACTGGATGGCTGCAGTCCCAGCTCTCCTCACAGGACTAGTCCTGATAGGAGTTCCGTGCCGTGCTCCCAGGAGCCTGAAGAGCACAGCCAGCCCTTGGAGAGCCCTTGGGAACTCTGCCTGCAGCTCACGGGACCAGGCTGAACCCCCTCAATCCTTGCTTCCAGGGGCATCAGCTCCCCTTCCACTCCAGGGAGAAAGCTGCTTTATCATCCCCTCCTTGTTATAATCCCATCAAAGCACTCCTGGCACCCCTCGCCCGGGGTGCCTCTACCGCAGGCACCCACACAGCGCTGGTGCCAGCACCTTTCCCTGGCAAGCCCAGCCGCAATCTTTTATCTGCAGACACAAAGCAGCAGTGCCCTGCAGCTCCTCCGCTAACAGGTGATTAAACGTGCATAAAGATTTACTCATTTCCCCTTCCCGGTGTCAGCAAGCAACACGAAAAAATAAATATTCCAAGCACTCAAATATTAAGGCTCCAGATTCACAGTGGGAAACAATGACTTCGAGCTATGGAGCTTTCCAACCTCTACTGGAAGGAGGCTTCCATCCAGCTGCAGGAGGCGACCATTCCCTAATTCCACTTCACAGCCACGAACTCCGTGCTGCTGCTGTTACAACCTCGGGTGTTTTTCTCAGCAAAGGTGCTGACCCCCACCCAGCTGCCAACGAGGCAGGGCAGGGCACGCAGGGGAGGGTCCGCAGCATCGGTCTGGCTGGTGCTCCCCCGGCCCCCACAACCCCCAGACCACCTGCACAGCCACCACCGTGGTCTATCAGGACACCAGTCCCAGTGACCAAGCACGCTGCTCCTTCCTGGGACAGGGCTGGACGTGGAGAGGTGGGAGATCTCTGGTCTGGGGACATGGGCCAAGAGGTTCCAGCCACAGCCCCCAGCAAGGACACCCCTGGAAGCATGCCGGGAGTGCCCGAAATCGCCGGCAGGCTGCTCGGGGTGCCCTCCCGATGTTCAGTTTGCTCAGCATTCCTGACCTGCCTCCAGCACCGCTTATCTCTGCTCCGCATCGCGCTGGGATGGAAACAGCCCCAGCCCCAGGGGAAGTTTGCTCACCCTGCGTTTACACCTGAAAGATCCGTTGTTTATCCAAAGCTGTGCAAACTGTAGGCCTGGAAACCGGGCTGAAACCCTTATGCAACCACCCTTCTGAGCCAGAAACAGCCCAGCAGCAGCTTGCATGGCTTGGCCCGGAGCAAGGTGGGCGTAAAAACTGGAACAGAGCCAGAAACAAGTCCATATACTGAGCATCTCTGTGCCTCCAAGGAAGCTCAACCTTCTGGGTGACACTGAGGTGACACTTCTGTGCTGCCAGCACACACACCTGCACAGCCAGGAGAGTCCTGGCAGGCTGGAAAGGGAATCACACATTGAACAGCACCTCTAGCCCATGCCCGGGTCTACCTGCCCGTGCAGAACTGCCCCCTCACCACCTCCATCCAAGGAGAACAAGCTGCAGAAATCCTGGGGCTGAGCTCTCTGTAAATCCCTGCAGCCTCTGAGTCACCGCATCAGCTCCTCCAAACACAGAGCATGGCACAGCCATGGCACTTGGTCTGAGTCACATGCCAGCAGTAAAATGCCACCACCCTCTCCTCACCACCACCACCAGTTTGCTACCAGGCAAGGAAAAATGCCGGTTTGCAGTCAGGAGCACCAAGGTAGCCCAGAGACAGAGCATCTCTGCTTCCCAGGTCCCCCTGGCCAGGTGAGCCACGCCAGCCAGAGGGGCAGGACACACCCCCCGCATTCTCACAGCACAGGGCAGGGTGCTGGGCACGCAGAGCCCCCAGTGCAGCCCCTTACGGTGAGGGAACCCTCCTGCTCCAGCCCGGGCAGGGAGACCAGCACCCTCCCGCAGCCGGGGACCGCGCTGCACCCAGACCTGACCCAGCAGCTCACCACGAGCCACCCCCAGCACGACTGACACCAGAAGCAATAGCCGCAAGTCCCGGCAGTTTATCAGCACCACTGCATTAACCCCCGTGGAAATCACATTTTGATTTGCCTATTGATTTTTAAATGTTCAAATCAGCACAAACTCACTTCTTACCCGCTTCCTTCTGATCACAGCCACCTGCCCCCAGCACCTCCAGTTCCCCGGGATTCACCTTCCCCCAGCTCCTGCTGTATAAACGCCCCGGTCCCCCCACTGCAGCACTGCACCACTGAGCACATCAGGGCTCCTGCTCCAGTGCGGACCCATCGGTTCCAGGGCACAGCTGCTGCCAATTACCACTACTTAACTGGCACATTAAGCACAGAGTAAGGAATTAGGAGTTTCGGTCTGCTCTCTACTTAACAATAACAAAGTCACTTGACCTTTTTTCAGCCACCACAATGGCTGTGTAAGTGACTGCTTGACAAATGGGCTTTGTAATGGTCTCTGCTCTTTCTCATGTGGCTGGTGGAACAGTTAATATCTTGAGTCACAGCATTAAGAGGAGTGCTCGTGATTAATTTAAGATGTCAATTAATCACCCCAAATGGACTGGTTTGTCATCACTTCCTAATGGGAAGATGTTGATTTGTCCCGCAGAATTTGTAACGGGAAGGGAGGCTGAAGGCCCCGCTCAGAGCGGCGGGAGCTCTGTGACCAGCGCTGGTGAGAGAGGAAGGAGGAAAGGAAACAACCACTTCCACATACAAGGATGCCACTGTGTTCCCATTTTAAAAATCACACCGCCCTGGGAAGAGCCTGCACATATTTTTTCCGAAGTGCCAGCCAGTGCTAGTGCTGATTATGGCTTTGGACACCTCCTTCCAGCAATCCGAGGTGCATCGCCCACAGTGCAGGGCTTGGGGGGCCAGGTTCAGTCTTCAGAAAACCCACACATTCTTTCTCCCTAGCACAGACAGCAAGAACTGGAAAAATCTCAGATTTTAGCTGGACAAAGGAGACGTTGACGATTTCAAATCTGTCCTTGGTTTCCTTTTATAGAAACAAGACATGTGCAGCGATGATTCAGAAATGTAGCTCCGGAGATTGCCAGGGCTGCTTCACACCAGCTCCTCCGAGCTGAGCAGCCATCCTCAGCAGAGCCTCCGTGCTCAGAGTTACCCACCCCGGGCATGGGGTCCGTGGACCAGGAGCTGCACTGGGTCCTGGCTCTCACACCCCATTTCTGGAGGCCAGCAGAAGCCCGTTGGTCAGTGGGAGCGCTGCTCTGCACTGCATGGACCGTCAGAACACATCCATGGTCTGGCTCATGCTGCAGTGATTCTGGACAGGTTCTGCCGAGCCCCAAAGTTTTGATCCATTTCTAAAAAATAAGCTGTTTACTATGTAGCACTGATTGCTGAGCCACAGCCAGCACACACTGTCTCTAGGAAGTCCACCTTAACTTTAGATTATATAAGAATTTCCTCTACTGGGAAATGTAAATGTCCAAAACAGCCCCTCGTCAGCCCTCATGCTGGGAAAAGCCTCAAGGTTCCCCATGCTCCAGAGAAGATGAGCAAGCTTTGTCTGAATAAAATCCTGTGCAACAGTGTGACAGCCGTGGTGGCAGGGAACTGAGCCTCTCTGGATTCCAAGTGGAGAAGTTTGTACTCAAAGCAGGGGCCAAGCACTGGAGGAGGAACTGGACCCGGGGAGCTCTCGACCCACACCGCACAGGGCAAGAGCCCTGTCACCCAGGCAAAGAAAACCCAGGGCTGTTGTGCAGCACCATCATTTAGGTATTTGTGAAACAGCTAAAAAACACCTTCTTCTGAAAATAAAAATATTTCAGGCTTTTCAACAGCTCTGCTCCATGAGCCCACTAGTGCCCAGACTTTGCAGACACTGAGGCTGCCTGAGCCCGAGGTGCCGGGGAGCAATCCTCCATTCCAGTCACACTGGGCACTGAGACATGGGAGACAGCAAACGCCTGCAAACACCCCGACTGACTCCAAGGGGCTCTTTCCTTGGCTGCACTTTTCCAGGATGTTTCTGGGTCACTTGCTTCCGTACGAGGCATTACCTGGACTCGTGTGAGCTGTGTCACCCCTCATCAGTCTCACACTGTGGCAATAAATAGAGTCCAAGCGGAGACAGAATTTTTTTCCACCCTGAAGTCTGTAAAAGAAAGGGCTGCAGGAGTTGGGAGATGGAGCATCACCTGCCTCAGGCTCCCATGCAGATCCCAGCAACGCATCACACTGCAGGCTGTAATTCACAAGGCATATTAATCATATAACAAAGAAGTCGCTTGGGGATGTTGGAAAATAAAAACAAGGATGAAAAACATAATTTTTTTTCAATTGGGGTGCAGTGAGGCAGGTTTTCCCCCACACAGGCAGGTTCCTCCCTGGAAGGAGAGCCTCGCTTCCTGCACGCCCAGGGGCCCGCGACCCCACTCTCCGTCACACCCCATGAGCTGTGCTCCTCCGCCCAGCTCTGCGGGAAATGTGCACTCCTTTCCTACGAGTTCCCATGAAATCACAAAAATGTTGGGGGTCTGGTGGGAGGAAGTACTGCCTTTCCATCCGTTCCTTGCCTCCCATGGAGGAAGTTTGAAAACAACTGTCCTTGTGTCTGTGTGTACCTCATGCACAACAGCTGCAGAACGGGACCTGCTCACAAGGTTATGTGGGACCACGCTGCATTAGGGACCCCATGGTCAGGGTTAGGAACTTCTTTCTAATGGGGTGACCCCAAGGAAGTCAGATGAACTCCCTGAGCCCACGAGATGAGCCCAGACTGGGCAGGAGAAGGCACAGCATGGCACCAGCCTGTGCTCGCTGGGATTTCTCCACGGCTTTCACCAGCCAAAGCTCCATGACAAAAATGTCAAATCTGGAATTTTAACCCATAACAAACCCATGAAATCCCAGATGCATTTCCATGAAAGCATCCAGCCCCCTTCCTAGCCATGCCTGGGCACACACAGCAGGATGCTGGTGCCTTGGTGCCAACACCAGAACCTCCAGTGGAGTCACAGGCTTGTAACAAGTGCTGCCAGTGGGGTAACTGGTTTTACTGGACAGTCAGGTCCCAGGGAGGAAGGTATAAGTGATATATCCCTTCCCTCCTCTCAGGAGCCTTCCCAAGGGTCTTCCTCAGCCATCACAAACATGCACACATGTATGCAGCTTGTCTGGGGTGTGGGACAGAGCTCGTCTAATGCCACCTTGGGCAGCAACAGCAGAGCCCATGTGTGCCCATCTCACTCATTCCAGAGCTTTCGTGTTTGTCAGCTCCCTAAGACAGACACTGGAGCTGCTGCACGTTGCCTCCAGCAAAGTCCCGGGGAGCAGGGAGAGCGTGGCCCTGGGAGGAGGCAGCTCTGCTGCTCTGATCTAACCGGGAGTGACACAACGGCTGGGGGCCAGCAGTGCCCACCCCCTTCTCCTGTGATCCCGGACTTTTCATCCACAGCGCTGCCATGGGAAAGTCACAGCCCGAGCAGGGCCACAGCGGGCAGCTGGGCCATGGGCTGGAGAAGGTTCTTTTGTCACACACCCCTCAGCACAGAGCAGGGGATGGTTTCCTGATAATTTCCTGATTTCAGTCAGGGATCAATTGGCCACTTGCTCCTGTTCCTTCCCCCCAGGACCAGGGCCTCCAGCTCTGCATGCAAAGCAGTCGCTCCCTATTTCCAAATGCAAATGCCTCTGTGAAAGGCCTTGCTTTGAAACCAGCATTATTCCCCAGGGTCCCGACCCTCCCGCCACATCCCTCACCCCGGCCTCTAGCCCAGCCTCTGCCTCTGCCTTCCCAGAGTAACAAAGGTTACGGGAAATAAAAGCAGAGCGATTACCATCTGGGAATCATCAGGCAGAGCCCAGAGGGATGGAGCAGACTGCAGAGACCGGGCTGACCCCACGGCCCACCACCCGTGTGTGCCTCAGCCCCCCAAACCCCAACAGCCTGCCAAGGGCTGCAGGGACCCAGCCCCAGCAGCACGGTGTGAGGGGCACCGAACCAAGCCGAGCCAAACCCAGTGACGCCCTGCACCCCACTGAACGGGGCTGGAGGGCAGAGCGGCTGCCACGTCCCTCCTCACACCCCAACACAGCAGTTCTGTACCCCCAGAGCCAGGAACAGGCAGCCCAGGATGGCAGCATACAGCAAATAGCCACAAAGTGCCTGGCAGCTCCACCTCACCCTGTCCTCATCCCGTGACCCACTGCCAGTGTGGCTGAGGTGCGAGCAGCTGCATGGGTCACACACCTTGCTGGCCCCCGTGCTGGGGGTCCCTAGGCCACAGTGGGAACAGGGATGGGGATGTGCCACAGTTCCACACTCCCTGTGTCCCCTCGCGGGCGGCTGTGCCCATGAATGGAGTGGCTGCTCCTCCCTGTCATCAATCTCCTGCTCTGTCCACTCTGGAGCCTGGAAATAAACCCCCCCGTAAATCTCCGCCACAACCGCTCTGTTTTGGTGGCGGAGGGCCCCACATTCCAGAGTTTCAGGCTGCAGCCACGTCTTCAGGAGCGGAGCCACAAGAGCTTTCTGATGGTTAATTGCTGGCACACTCTCACTGAAAACATGAAACACCCCCTGACAAGCCGTGTGATTTATTACTGCCCACTGCAAAACGGAACAAAATCAATTGGCTATTACCTCACTTAGCGAAGGCTTGTCACCGCCTGGGAGCAGGGTGTTAAAAATAAAAGCCAGGCACAGCCCCGGCTGCGATCCCCACGCTGGGGCTGCTCCACCTGCTTTGCCACAGATAACACCGGGGCCATGCCAGGGCCGGGCTCCGTGTGCCCTGATCGCTGCCATGCTGGTGCAGCACCAGCTCATCCCTGCTTTGCTGCTATTAATCACACAAATGCCACTGTGAGCGCCGGCACAGCAAATTTTACAAGACATGCAGAGCAGTGACAGAATATTTATGACAGAAACGTATCCTTTAATTAATCAAATTCATGCAACCCATCCTGCCCCGGCAAGGCGGACCCTCCATGCCCAGGAAGATGCCCTGTGCTGGTTGTGGCACTGGTAGGGGAGGGCTGCCCTCACGGGCAGGTGGAATGTGCCAGGAAAAGGGACCGTCCATCCACCCATGTCTGAGTGTGACAGCCTTGGCTTTCCCTGGCTGTGAGCGTGTCTCTGAGCAGACACCCTCAGTGTGCCCAGCACAGGCTGCTGAGCACCCGTGCTGCAGCAATGCTGATGCAGCTGCCTCTGCTTGCATTTCCAAACGTGCAGGGAAACCCATATATTGCCCTAGAAAAGTGACCAGAGAACCGCTCGAGCAGAAATCCACCTGTATCTCCCCAGTGCCAGGCCTTTTCCTTGGTAGGAAAAGGGAGTGAGCTGTAAACCACCACAGAGGCAGTCAGGATCTGGGAGCACATGCCCTGTCAACAGTGGGACAGCTCAGGAGCCAGGGCCAGGGCAAGCAGTGCCAGTGGGACAGCGCCGTGCCCCGCAGCCCCGGGTTCCTCACCATGATGGATGTGAGGCAGAGTCCTGAGGGCAAGCAGGGACCCTGCTCCCAGCTGTTTCCATGGTCAGTGCAGGGTCAGTGTTGGGGACCATGTCCTGGTGCGTGTGGCACAGCCCTGGGTGGCAGCTGGCAGAAGTGGCTGAGGAACATTTGCAGGATATTTCAGAAACTGAACAGTCCCTCTCTTTACATTTCATCGCCTTTGTTTCATACCCAAATCACTTACAGGCTCCTCCAGTCATAGCAGGGAGATGCTCCTCCCATGAAGCTCCAAACTGTGCACAGCATAAAGAGGCTGTATTATTTATAGACTCTGGATGGATATTTCACATGAGGTCCGGCCCATTCCCAGCATTCCCTCCATTCACAGATCATTAAGTAGCACTTGCTGACATACAAGGCAGTGCAAGTGAGTGGGGAACTTTGAATATTGCCACCCGGCCCCACAATAAATGAGATTCAGGATGTAATTATCTGAAGAAGGGGGACGGTTCTGCCCTCCCAAACAAATCTCAGCTCAAAGCATTCACGCAAGCACCCTGCACTAACGCTGTTGCGGGGGGACCTGTGGGACCCACACGGCCTGAGCACCACCAAGGGGCCATGAAGGCTGCCCAGGGCCCAGTAACACCATTGCTGAGCCTAAGAGGGGTTTCCTCCCCACTGAGCTCATGGCTGCAAGGTGATCAGCCTGGTGGGGACAAAATTCCTTAAAACCTCAGGAGCAGCATAGCACAGGAGAGCCATAAGGACAAGAGCAGACCCCAAGGGTTTAACTCAGAGCATGGCAGGTACCATAAGGGGTCTCCAGTGTGAGCAGCAGGAGCAGATGTCGGTGCCCAGGTGGGCAGGACACCTTTCATGGCTGCCAGGGGTTCAGTGCCCTCTGACCATCCTAGCTGGGGTGCTGGGAGCAGCTACTGGCTCTGCTCCTGGCCCCCAGACCCCACTGCAGGCAGGCAGACACTGTCCCTGCTAAGGGCTATGGCCACCACGTTCCTGTCTACAGCTGGAGTAAACCTGGGGGTGTGTCTGCCCCCACCTTGGGCCGCAGCCGAGCAGAGACAATGGCAGGACGTGACTGTGGGGACATCTGTGCCTGATCCAGGAAACATTTTGGCATCTAGTAGAAGTAGTGGGTTGTTAAAAAGGAAAAAAAGAGACGTGTGATTGTGAGAAGATCTGGGATACATTTGCGGGCTGCAGCAGAGCATTTCAGAAGAGGACAAGGCTGAGATTTCAGTTCCCGGGAAGCCTGACACCCTGCTCCATGGACTGTGACCCTACCAGCAGCCGGTCTCTGACGGGCAGGTCATGCCACCTCCCCGAGGGCTCATCCCTTTGCCCAGGGACTGCCCAGAGGCAGAGTGGAGCTCACTCCCCTCCCAGTGCCCAGCTGCTGTGCCCACACTGCAGGCCTGTGCCCTGCAGCAGGACAACACATCTGTGTGTCCCCTCAGTCTCTCCAGTGCACAGGGTGGCCAGGGGGTGACACGGGGAGGCTGAGGACCACAGCAGAGCACCTGCATCCCATCCCAAGGGCAGGTGTCACTGCCATTGTGGCTTGGCCATGCGGGCTTCCCAGGGAACAGCAGCCTCCTGCTGCCCCTCACGTGGCCAATCTGGGGACCGAACATTCCCCACAGCTCTGGGCCCCACTCTCGCTCAGGTTTCCTCTGCTGAGGCCAACGCTGCTGGTCAGCGTGACGGTCCTGGTGGTGCCACCAGCCTGGAGCTTGTCCCCAGGGGCACAAGGCCTTGCTGGCACACACAAGGACTGCAGCAGAGCCTGCTCTGGGAGAGCTGTGGCTCATCCAGCTCCAGCCCAAGGCCACCCAGAGCAGCAGCACTTCCATTTCAGTCCATGGCGCGGTGTGCTGCGGCGGCGGGAACCGCGGGGCCAGTGGAAAATGGGGCTCTGAGCTCATGCATCTTATTTTAGCTCCCCATCCTCTCTGGAAGCTATCTCAGGCATGTTTTGGGAATACAGCAGGTATTTTTATGAGTGGGATTTGCAAGGGTATTTTCATCTTAGACTTGGAGACAACTGGGCACGCTGCCAGGTTTAGGAAGCGCAGGGGCAAGAAACATAAAACTAGTGAGAGGTAGGCTTCCCACTGGGGCTTATATTTAGCTGAGGGGAGCAGGAGCACTCAAAAATGTCCTGCTGGTGCTCCCTGAGCCAGACCATCCCTCGACCAGTTCACTGAGGCCAACCTTGACCCAGTCCAGGAAAGGCAAGGGGAATGTGTCCCGGCTGATGGCACTTGTCCGGCTTGGCTCACCTGGCACTGCCGAGACCCCGGCTGCCCTTTAGAGCAGCTGTCACCAGCAGAGCAGCGGGTACGGAGCGAGCTGGACATCACCCGCACTGGGGAGCTGCCACTGAGCAATGCCTGGGGACAAGCACAACGAGGGCTGGGGCACAGCGCTGGCCGGGTGCTGCTCTGTGTCCGGGCAGGATGACCAGCCCAGGCTCTGCCCCGGGCAGCACCAGAGCACAGCCCAAAGGACACACACAACGGGCAGGGTCCCCTGGGTGCCACGGGGTGCTGCCCAGTGGGGGACGACAGCTGACAGCTGAGCTGGAGGGGCCGGGGAACGCCACGACCTTGCAGTGACACGGGCCCAGCCGTGCCATGCTGTGGCCGGGAACATGAGCCGAGCAGCTGCGTGGTGGTGCTTGGCCAGGGGCCGAGGTGCACGGGCTGCTGGTAGCCAGCACCAGAGCTACTCTGAGGCCCCTCAAAGACCCTCCCTAGCAAGCACAGCCAGCTCGCCCCAGAAACAAAATGCCTTCCCAGTAAAAAAAAAAAAAAAAAAAGGGGAAAAAAAAAAAAAGACAGCTTCAACCAAGAAATAGCCACAGGCAGGTTTTGTTTTTAAAGCATTTTTATTTTCTTCATTTTGAATTGAATTTTTAAATGATTTGTCTCACTGAAAATGGACACATTTTGAAATCCCATGTGTTCCCTCCTCTCTGCCCAGAGGGGGTTGGCTGCTGACCCAGTGCAGCAAACTGGGGGGCTGAGCCAAAAGCTCCTCATTTTCTATGGCAGCTTTGTACCTTTTCCAAAGCAAAGACAGTCCTCAGAAAGGGGTAACCTCAAGCAAATAGCCCCCCTCTCCTGTACCTGGCGACAGGTTTTACTGCACCTGGCAAAGAGGGCCAATAGCTGGAGGGAGCAGAATAAGAAAACAACATTTCCTTATGCCTTCCTTTTTTATAATCAAACTAAGTGTAACATCATGCCCACCATCCAATGCAGCCCATCACCCTGTGGGGGCCTTAGGTCAACACTCGCTGCTCTCCCTGTGTCTTCCCAAGAATCTCCTGAACAACGAGCACGGGGAAGAGCCCCGATCAGACACGGCACGGGAACCCTTGAACCCCAGCTCCATCGGCACGGCTCCGAGCAGGACACCCTGAGCCAGGCCTGCCCTGCTGCTCCAGTGCCTCACGGCACTGAGGGGACCTGGGCCTTCGAACGGGAGCACGTGATGCTCCACCATTTTGGCAGCCGCCCTCCGCACGTGAAATGGTGTCGGCACAGCTGCACCACCAGTGGCTGCCATCGCAGCCCCACTGATTACAGCGCCCTTGTCACGCCGCTCCGCGAGCGGCAGCGGAGCTAAATTAGAGCAACTAATTGCACGTCTCTTTGAAACAATCAGAATGACAAATCAGTGGTAATCTCTTCAGTTCTAGAGGGAAGCTATTGCGGCTCGTTCACAAGGATTAATCAGCTTTTCATCAGTGTTATTATACCAGCACTGCCTCAGGAGAAGCCCCGAGGCCACGCTGGCTGGGCTCACACTGCAGGGACGCCGAGGCTGCTGGCGGAGCAGGCAGCATGGCCAAGCTGCTCGCTCCCAGTCCTTGTCCATCCCATCAGCAGGGCTGCCACATCCCCTCCCAGGCTCCACAGCCCTCGCTCAGGCTCTGCCCGGGGGCAGCTCTGCCTGGGGGGCTGCGCACTGTGGGCGGCAGGAAGCTTGGAGGGAGGCTGAAGTCGAGTGCACCTCCCTCAGTGTGACTCTCCAACACACAAAACCATTTTAATGATCAGTGCCAAATCAGAGATCAGTCAAGGAGAAATAACTACAGGTCTCTCCCTTCTACATAATGAGCTGCAGGAGACACCCTGGTGCCCCTCCCCGAGCACAGGGAAGGCTTTCTCCATGCACCACCAGCACTGCTCCGCGTCTGTCTGGGGCTGCTCCACAGAAATCCCACACACCCTGTTGAGCGGGAGCTGTCAGCAAGCAGAGCTGGTGCCTTTCAACTCTTTACCACCTGCACTCAGCAGCAAAGCACTCAGCAGCATCCCTTCTTGGCTGATACTCAACGTCCAGAGGACACAGGCTGCCAGGGATGAATGACCTGGGCTGGGTTCTCCCAGCCCTACCACTGTTCCATGGCATGACCATGCCCAAACAAGCCACTTTCTGCTCAACAAAAGCTAAAATGGGAACAATATTCATCAACATCTATACTTCCACTGCACTTCATGGCAGTCCTGCCCACACATGTTAGAAACAAAGATGGTAGAAAGCTTTACTGAAAGTGCCCAGACCTTGTGCTGCAACCAGTGGTGGTGCCCTTTGGCCAAGGAGGGAAGGATGATTGAGAGAAGAAAAGCAGTTTGTGATTCTACTCCACAGACAGAACTGACTACTTGCTTTTCATGGACTCATCTTCCACTATCAGAGACCTTCCCCTGGTTCACACAGGTCCTTTTGCCCCACAAGGCAGGAACTAAGCCACAAGTGTGAGTGTGGAGTGTGCAAGGTGGAGAGGAGAAAGCCATGGTGCTGCTCCAAAAGGCCCCAGAGACAAATTCTTGATCTTTCATGCACTCAGACCAACAGCCCTCAGAGCTCTGGACAAGACGGCTGAAGCGCTACACATGGCTCTGCTGTGCCCTGGAAAAATTCTGCGGCGGGCACGTGGCATTTCAGTCCCCTGTTTCAGTTTACAGGAGCACAGGTCATTCATTCCCTCCCCAGCACAGCCCTGCTTTCTCTGGCCAACGGGCTGATGCTGGCCCGGGAGAAGCCTCTCCACCAGCGTGACTGTGGTGCACCTGCCCATGGGGCCAGCTGAAACTCGTACCAAACGTCCTGGGCGCTGGGCACGGCCCTTCCTTAGGTGCAGGTCAGCGCTGCTGCCACAGAGCCTGCCCAGGGCAGCAGCTCCGAGCAGGGCACTGCCCAGCCTGGCAGTGGGAGATGGTTCTTGGCATCCAGGAGACAGTCAGCAGCAAGGCCAGCGTGGTGCTGCGTGGGGGCACCGTCCGAGCGGGAATCACCATCTGCAAGGGATGGAGAGAAGAGAGGATTAGCAGAACCCGGTCACAGCCATGGAAGCCCAGCTCCCAGCAGCTCCTTCTGGCTCAGACCTTATCCCTGCTCAGCCAGGAGAGAGACTGACATTAAGTGGTCCTGGATCAGGCACCATCTTCCATGGGAAAAATATGAGACTGCAGCCCATTGCTGGGGCTGGGGAAGGGTGTGCACAGCAACACAGCAGCACTCAGAGCAGCTGAGCACAGCTCTCCTGTCGCCTTCAATAGCTCTGTGCCAGCTCTGCCACATTACGGCGCTTGGATCACACCATCAAAACTCAACAATGCACTTGAGCATAAAGATGCAACTTGTGGAGAAGAGGCTCTTGACGTTTCCCCACAGCAGGCTTTCAGGGTACGTTAGGAACGCTAAAACCATAGATGGAAAGTGCATGGAAAGGTGAAGGCAGGCTTCAGAGCCCTCCAAACAGTTAAACTAAAACTGCTTGAAAACAGACAAGGAAACATACAAGGTCACATGCTGCAACCAGAGGACCCTTGAAGTTGTTTACAGATGGCAAACGTGCACTACGTGGCATGCATAACTTCGATTTCCCACTAGCACGTGTGTGGGCACACACCAAGTATAACATATACATAAAATAATACAGAGGGATATATATAAAGTCCTCTTCATGCACACGTAAAGTCAGCATCCAGGCAACAAACTTCTGGTGAATTCAAAGCACTGAACCAGGAGAAATCCTTAAAACCAGAAGAGCTCTCTTAACTCATTGTCTCTCACACCAGAACAAGTCCATGCTAATCCTATTTTTTTTTCCCTTCTGAATACCAAACTCCCTCCTACCTGGTTTTGCCTTGCTGCTGCTGGAGCTCTGATGCACACAGTTTACCCAGTGCACGTTAAAATGCCCATGAAGTACAGCACTGTACCTGCCCTGCTCCAGATGATTCTCTGCAGATCCCCACTCGCAGCTTCACTCAGGCCAACTCACTTAGAAACTGAAAGCCAAAGCATTGCTCTCACTCGGGGAGTTTGACGGTGTATTTTGTAACTGAGGCTCACAAACACAATCCTTCCCCCATGCGCTGCCCACAACAAAGGCGTTTGGGATCAAAGGAAAGGGTTAACCCCCATGCAGTCATCGCTCCGAGTCCTGGAGGTCTGAGTGCTGCCAACTCCTGAAAAATGGCCACCAGGCAGGCAAGCTGCTGAGAATCATCAGAATAAGATTGGAAGGTGTCCACATCAATCAATCACTTGTTGACAGATGACTGGAAGCCCCCACTGTGCCCGTGGACAGCTGACCAACTCTCGGCTTAACCTGGAGTCTAACATTAGCCTGTTTGCTTCGTGTGGGTGGCTGCTGCGTTATGACCTTAATAGTCAATCAATCTTGCAACGAGCAGTCTGTCTGGCAGAAACATTCATTATCCATCCTATTCATGCATTGAAAAGCTTTATCTTCAAAAACTCTGCGTCACTTAGGGAGGAATAACAGAACCCTGAGCAAGAAAATAGGCCCAGCCCCAGTTCCTAGGGGGAATCCGGATGTTGGGGCCGAGCTCCTGCAGCCGCTACAGCCCCAGACCCGGGGGCACTCAGGGCAGGGCTCGGCCTCCCTTTTATTTCTGGTACCTATTCAGGCTGCTTTGAGGTTGCTGCTCTTGCACCAGCAACTGCTGGAATCAGTGCCAAGAGGAAGACAAGGGGGAGAGATATAAAAGGACAACAAACACACATCAATTAAACCTTGCAAGCTGTTAGTCACACTAGTTAATAAGTTCTTTCTATCTGTAAAGTGCTCTTAGTGACAAATCCTTTAACTGGCACTCAGAGCGTTATTATGGCTTTCAAGATGCCTCTGTCTTTCATGTGCAGCTTCTTGTACACATGTGAGTGCTCCCCGTTGCGCAGTCTGTTTACACTAGTTGTGAGAAGACATCATCAAAGCAAACTGAAAGCAACACTAAATGCTTGAGAAAAACAGAATTTATTCACTGCTGCCTGCTCTGAAATCGCCTTTCACTTAACAAACCACTGCAAACCTCGGAGGGAGGAGCCGGGGAGCTGGGCTGGCACAGCAGCCTTCGGCCTCTCCGGGCATCACCACCAGCATCCATCTCCCAGCATCAGGCAGGGGGAGGACCTGAATCCACTCCCACCAGCTGAGACCTGGTGGTCACAGCTCCAGGGATGAGGAACTGCAGGAGCTGCCCATCCCGTGCTGTGGCCAGGGGTCCCGAGCATGGCAAGCTGTGTACCAGAGCTGTGCCTGGAACAGGGCAAGGGCAGCTCCTGCGCCTGGGGTTGGGAACCAGAGCAAAGCCCTACGGGCCCTCCCATCATTCATCCAGGCCACCCCTGTGCCACCCAGAGGGTGGTACAAGCTTTGTTTCAAAGAGCTGAAGCCAGACAAAGCTTTGAGCAAGGTGAAGGAAGGAGAAGAGGTGCCACGCTCGGGAGGAGCGCTCCTGCCTCGCTCACCGCCCGCAGCAGCCAGCACAGGGTGAACACCCCTGGGTGCCCCATGGGGCAGCCTGCAGAAGCCCTTCATTGCTGGCTGGTCCTGTTCAGGAGAGGGGCAATGAGAAGGTGGCTCCAACCACAGCTGCGTTGCACAAAACCTGACCAACATCCCGGGAGAGCAATATGTGACATACGACAACACACACCAGCACCAGGGAGGATGGGGACCCAACCCCAAGTGCCCTGTCCAGGGCCAGCAGCCATACACAGCACCATGGGATGCCCTTACAGAAACCACCCTGTCCTTACTCAAACTCAAAGCAATTAGGGCCCTGCAATGTTAGATTAAAAAAGAGGGAGTTAATCGGAGAGATTCCATAATCCTTCACACTCAGGCTGCCAAAGCAGCCGCAGTTAGGCCTTGTCCAGGCTGATTGTATCTCCTGGAAAATGAACAGTAACTCTTGCACAGAAGCAAGTTATGTTTCTGCAAACTTTCTTCCACACAAACTAATATTAACCACCTTAATAAACATTAATGTGTAACGGTCGTTCATTAAATTCAGGAAAATGCAGGACCTCAAAGCAATCATTTCACAGTTTCAGTACCTGGGGCACTCACCACACAGCACCTGTGCTCCCTGTGCACAGCCTGTCTCGGGCCACTGCTGCCCGATGCCGCCCTGTTCAGCTGGCACCCACTTGCCAGTGGCAGCGCAGCCACGCTCCCAGACCGTGCAGCAGGAGCAGCACTGCCATATCATCCCCTTCTGGGTGTGCAGAGAGAACAGCCCACTCTGCCAGGACAGCCACCATGGCTCCCTGTGCGCCGAGCAACCCGGTGCCTGCTCGAGCTGGCACCCATCCACACAGCTCCTCGGGCAGCACGGCCCAGCACGGAGGAGCTGTGCCACCGGGGAGCGGGATGGCAGCAGTGGTGTGTGTGGGGGCCTCCAGGCTATCGGTTGCAGGTGACAGCATTAGATCTGCTGCCCCAGAAAGTCCTCTGTGCAACCTGGCCTCCCCCGGCTGGCTCAGGACTTCATGGACGGTGTCAAGTGGCAACTTTCTGGATTCTGACCTTGTAGGAATTTGCTCCTGGGGGGGACACGCCAGTCCATAAAGTTCCCATTAGCGTAAAAGCAGATGTAAGCACTTTGCTGGCAGAGCTCAGCAGCAGGGAAGCCTGCAGTTGATCAGTTCTGCCTCGCTGGTCACTGCAGTCAACAGGAATTACCGCAGAGGGTTCCTGTGCCCCTCTCTCAAAGCCCACCCCTCCAAAAAGGATGGTTTAAAGAAGCCAGCCAAGCTCAGGCACCACTCCAGGATAACACAGTAAATCCACGTGATGCGTGCTGAGGGGAGCCAGCCCCAGACACAAATAGCCAGCATGAAAGTGGTGTGGATTTGTTGATGGTACAGAACAAATCTAACTGTGGGGACTCGCTGCTGCTCCCACGAGGAGCCAGTGACTCCAGGGCGTTTGTGCCAGGACCAAGGGACAGGCAGGTGGCAGCTGGCACTGGCCTTTGCCACCAGCTCCCACAAGGACACCCAGCACCCCCCAATTGTCACAGCCAGGGAGCAGCACCTGCCCCTTCCCATGGCACCAAGGGCACGAGGGGACTGCCAGACCCTGGAACACCGCCCCAGGCTGGGGATCTGAGTGCAGCCCCTCCAGACCCCGGCCACCAAATGGGATCTGTGGGCCACAGTGCCACAGGGAGGGAAAAAGGCAGCAGTAAAGGCTGCTGTGGTCATGGTGCTTCCTGTCGCTGGTGGAGCGGGACTACCAATCCTCCACCCCCCGTGCTCCCTCTCCATCATGTTGCACTGAGAACCAGCACCAGCTGACCTGGTTTCAGCCAGTTTTCCTTCATGATTAACACTCTCCGGGCCCATGCTCACTCTGTTATTCTCACCAAATTAAAGAGCAGTCCTGGATCCTCGTTAGATTTGCTCACATTTGAGCAATGTCATGTGGTCAGTAGCCCATGGCAATACACTAAATTAAAGGCCTAATGCAGAATCCACCTACGAGCCTGACAACTAATGAATCGAGGGCTTCAGGCCCCAGAGGAGCTGCGCTGGGATGAAGCCACTTCACACCGAGCCAGAGCAGAAGTGCAGTCCCTGGGCTGTCATTCAGAAATAAAGAGTTGTTGAATTTTATTCACCACAGGACACAGAAACAACAGCATCTCTGTAACTAACGCTGGTTTGCCAGAGAGCCAGGCAGCAAGGAGCCCTCTCGGCACTGATCCCCCCAGGGCACAGCGGCTCCCTCCCACACAACAGAGGTGCTGCAAATGACCTCCCACTTGGTTTCAATGGACTGGGTATGAGGCCCCATCAGGAACACGCTGACTCTTCCCTCTGGTCAAAATGAATACCTCCACCCATCCTTCTAAGCCAAGCTGGTACTCCAGAGTGCGTGACATGGCCCCTTCCTGTGCCCTCAGCTCTTCCTCTGTGCCCCAAAGGGCTCAGGGGAGCGCAGCTGCCCATGCCACAGCACCCAGCCCTCACAGGCATCAGCCAACACTGATCCGGCTACACATGAGAACAACAGAGACTGTGGCTCCCATAGTCCCACTGGGCTGTTAGCACCCTCTCCCCATCCCCAGCAGCGGCTGGGCAAGCACTGGATGTAAGCTCTGGGGCCAGTGCTGCTGCCATCAGTTTTGCTCTGAAGCATTTCAAGTTGGAGCTGAAGCCTGGAAAGGTTCAGCCTGTTGCATCAGACAGCTCCAGCCCTGCAAAGGTCAGGGCTGTTCTTGTAAGGAGCTGTTTGCTGAAGCCTCCCCCTCCCCCAGATCCCTGCTCACGGCCACAGGCTCATGCACCCATACCCCTCCCCGTGCACACACACTCACACTCTGCTCCAGCCTTTGGAAATGGAGAAGCTCCACAACAGGACACTGCTCCTCACAGTCAGCACACGTGTGCTGTGAACCGGCTGCGCGGCGCTCCTGAGGCACCCAACGTGGCACCAGGGGATCTCACCTCCTCTGTGCCCACCCCTCGTGCCCCTGGTACAGCTGGGAGCCCAGGCGAGCCCTCTGCCAGGGAGTGTGACCTCTGGCCACGCGTGTGCTGCCAGTGCCACCATCCACTGTGCGCTCCCGATGGTCACAGTCAGGACCTGAGCCTCCCTCCTCATCTCCAAAGCAGAGGCAGACCCATAGCACAAGGACAATGCAAGGTGTTCTCTGCTCAGGCTGATCTGAAATGCCCTAGGAGGAGCTGCCCCAGAAAGCAGCACACTGCAGACAGAGAACACCCAAACCTTTGGCCTTTGGGGGACAGGAGAATGCTCCCAGTGACCCCCAAAACACCGTGATGGGGGCTCTGCCGGCGCGTCACTGAGTGGTGCAGAGCAGGGCTGGGAGCAGCCAGCCAGGACTGCGAAGGGAGGAGGGCGGTGAACACGGTGATGAGCTCTATCATAGCCACCCTCCAGCCAGGCACAGGGGATTGTGGCCCTCTCCTCTCTGCAGCTGGCATCCATCCATCCATCCATCCATCCATCCATCCATCCATCCCAGTGAGGACAGCAGGGGAGGGAGGAGCACTTAAGGCTAGGATGTGTTTATTTGATGCCAGTGCACAGCCCGTCCTCCCCACATTCCTCCATGTGGACAGGGCACAACCACTGCTCCAAAGCCATCCTTCCATCCCTAAAGTGAGAGCTACATTTTCACATTAGGGGGTTTTTTTTCCTAGATAGACTTCAATCTCATTAATTTTAAGGCATTTCAAACTCTCTTTCGCAGTCCCTAACACAATTCTCCTAACTTAAGATACAAGATACTAGATAGAAGTAGCCAATCCCGTTTATAATTGTATATATGACCAGCAATTCAAATTCACTTCCCTTGATTTAATGTCCTATTTGTATTCTATCAATAAATGGAGTTCTCAGGACCATACTTAAATGGAAGCAGCACTATGCTCTGATAGCCAAAGCCAGCAAAAAAAAATTGCATCACTAAACTAAAATGTCTTGTAGTATATGATTCCTTGACTTATTGTTCTCTCCTCTTCACTGCACTTGAATATTAACTGTTGTCTTAATAGCTCACTCTTAATTATCCATGAGTAATGTACTACAACCAGAAAATTAATGGAGGGAAGCACCACAAAAATGGAAAAGAATTCTCCCTATCCCGGATACATTTTCAAGCACGCTGTGAGAGGAAGAAGATACACACACTGCCTTGAACACAGCCAGAGGGAGGCCAGTGCTGGGGAGGGTCCTTTGCTGAACCCCAGTGACAGGTCCTTGCTGTGCTGGGCCCTGCTTGCCACGTGATGGAGATTCTGAGCAGGGGTCTGATAATGATCCCAGAGAGCTGGGCTGGTTTGGAGAGGGGCAGCAGAGCCAGCCAGTGACTCGGTTCTCCAGCCCAAGATGAAGGAGATGAGTGAGACATTTCCAGTTGTTAAGGAAGACTTTGCCACAAAACACATAATTCAACTCCAGATTTCACTGCAGCAGGAACCTGAACTTGAAAAGACTGACAAAGGACGGGGTGTTTTTATGGATAACACGGATTCTTGGAGTTAAACATTACAGCTGACAGGAGTGCAAAGATGTGCTGCACCCCTCATTCATCACCACCCCTGCTCTCCAAAGGGCACCAGAGAGAGAGAACCTCTCATCTCTGCCGGGACATTTCCCCTCCCTAGGAGCCTGTTGGAAAGTGCTGCTCACCATGATGCCATGACATGGTGTCTCTGCCCCGAGCTGGGGCTGGGGACAATGCCAGCACAGCTCCTCCAAGGCAGCCAGGAGCTGCACAGGCAGGGCCACCACATCCATCTCCATGGGTGTGATCCTGAGGCTGCTCCAGAAGACTGGAATGGTGAGGTGCCTAATTAAATATGTGCCTCCCAGTGCCGGAGCCCTGCAGCAGCCATGAATTATGCAGCGGCTCACTTACATGTCAGCAGGATCACAATATTGATGAGCTATCCTGTGTGTAATCTGATAAAAACCAAGATAAACTCAGCAAAAATTGAGTGTAATATGATCCTTTCCTTTCAATAAACCACTTCCAGCCCAGCACTGGGAATGTCTCCCCCAGGCTCCCTGCTCACCTCAGGCAGCCAAGCCCAGCAGCTCCTCAATATGGCCCAACACGGGCATGGAGCAGCAGCAGCATTCCCCTACACCTTCAGGGCAGCTCTGGGTGCCTGTGAAGGCTACCTGGGGATATTTCCGTGCCATATGGGATTAGAGGCTGGTGCTCTCCACAGCGCCAGTGCATTCCAAAAGGTCTGCGTTTTGGCATTTAGATTAATGCTGGAGACAGGGAGGAAGAAGTTGCCATGTCTCACACCGACTCCCTCCTCTCTGTCTGAGCAAATGAAGGATGACAGAGTGCAACTCCCACTCGGAAATGCTTTCCAGTGCTCGCACAGACTCAGGTCCGACTCCAGCTCCCATGACAAGCCAACTGCTTTGTAAACCTGGGCCGGATGCTTTTGGTGCCCTGGGAACAGCCAGCAGCACAGGTTCCTACCCTCTGTCAAAACACATCCTCTAGGAAACACCTCGAAGAGAGGGGAGAGGCTTCTGACCACGTCTGGTCACCAGACCCATGCAGAAGGCTGAGGGCTGCAAGATGAGAACAGAGGATGCTGCTCCCTGCCCCAGCACTTCCCCAGTGCAGCAGGGACTGGTGCTGTTCCCCCTGAACTCAGCAAGACCTTCAGAGAGCCCCTGAGGGGAAGCAGTGCCCACCTGCCCAAGGCGGGGGGAGCCCATCCCACCCCCCCTTCCAGACAAAGCCAGAGGCAATGAGCAGCAAGCAAAGTGACTGCCCTCACCCTTGGAGACACACGCTGGAGCCTCCTCAGCAGCCTCACTCACAATGTCCCTGTCCCATCAGCTGCAGGGACTTAATGAGGTGATGACTTCATTGACAAGAAACAAGCAATGGATGAAGTATGGACATGAAGGTTACACCAACTCTGGAGCCTGATGGACACTGTCAGGGGCTGGGGACCCTGCGACAGCCCATAAACCCCACCACCAACTCCAGTGCTGGCAGGTCCTTGCAGAAGAGGTGACCACCAAAAGCTTGTTTGACCTCCTGGGGGACTCTCACTTCAGAGCACAAGAACAAAGCTTCAAAAGCAGAGCACCGCTGGTTTTCTTTTTAAATGATATTTCAAATCCATGGCAATGTAAAGATAGAGGAGCACAAAGACCGAGAAAGACTCAAACTGGGGATCTGCCCAAGAGAACCAAGAAATGGCAGAAAAAGACCAGTAAAATAAATGACTGATGAATGCAAAGACCTCAGCAGCTGAGCAAGTGGCCAGCTCCCAGCTCTGCTGCTCCTTTCTCCGGACCTCTCTCTGGCCCATGGGAGGGCATTAGCTGGGTGAACCCCAGCTGGAATCTGCCCTGAGACTGGGGGGTGACGACACCACAGTCAGCGCCACATGCCAAGCCAAACAACCATAGGCAGCCCCAGGTTCTCCACAGCCACAGTTCCTCCAGTTCCTGACGTTGCAGGAGGGGTCTGGATCCAGCCAGGTCCTCCTTGTCCCAAAGGCTGCTCTCCCTCATGGCCAGGGGGTCTACACTGGCCCAGCAGGTGCAGCTGGGGGGCAATTGGGCTGGCCCAGCACCCTGCAGAGGTCTCCAACCCCACTGATAAGCCTACAGGGAGGGACAGGAATGTTGCTGCGTGGAGACGCCTCATTTCACAGATGTGTCTGTGTCTGCGCAAGAGAGAAACTTTCACAGTTTTACTGCTTTTCAAATATTTTAATGCAAGCCATTTGGTGTCATATTTTTAAAAAAATGGGTACCAGCACAAGCTACATGCACATTAGCAACTGTCTCTCTATTAGTGTAAATACAAGAAGCAGAAAAGCACAGTCTGACTCCTAATCCATATGGTTATTCCAAATAGATTGCATGGTCTTAAACTTTGGCTTATTAGATTGGATCTTACATATGGAAAGAATTAAAATGCTGGATTTACAGTGCAGGCTAATCAGAACATGTTTAAATAACGATGCCCCAGCAGCCCCAGAGGGTCACAGCCTCCCAGACACCTGGTGGAGAGGCTGATCCTGCTCCCACAGCAAGAGCCTCCCAAGAGCCCGGCGTTGCAAGGGCTGCACCGTGGCGCAGGGCAGGGCAGGATCCAGCCTCCAGCACTGTAACAGAGCAGGCTGCGAGGAGGAAATACCTCATTTCCCACCGACTAGTCCATACAAGCAGAGACAATAGGGCCAAGTGTGCGCTGTCGGCAGTGCTCCCGCGTCGGAGTGCTGGCCAGCACGGGCTGCTCTCTGTCCTGACTCTTCCTATCTGAAAAAGCCATCAGCCCGCCTGCTCCTTCACTTAGAATGAAAGGTCACTTCAGGGCTTTTTGGGTGGTTTTTTTCAAACAAAAGAATTATCTCGATTTTAAAATAATACTTTGCCCCACGATTACAAAAGCTATTAAAAGCAAGGCATGATATCACTGTTAACGAAGCCAGAACTCACGGGAAGGTGGATATACATTACTTACTTCTGCAAATTCATTTCTGGACAAGGCCAGACTCATCTTGGGTGCTTCAATACTTGCATGTCCACCACACAGATCTAAGCATACCCCCCCCACCCCCACCAGAGAGTCTCCTTGCAGCAGTCCAAGCCTCTCCCCCTTTATTCCACTGATGTTGTTTCCATGTGAGTCAGTTGCCTTTTTATTGCTCCTCTAAAAACAGCTTTCTCCAAAGTTGCTGGATTTCTAGACTTGGAAGCATGACAGAAGAATGCACTGATTCACCCCCCTCCACAGGGCTCTGCTCCCGCCGGCTGACACCTCCCCTGGAGCCGACTCACCACAGGGAGGGTGACCAGTATGAACCAGTATGAATCCAGCGAAGGAGATGTGGTCTGGGGAGCTGGAACCCAGCCACGTCTCCAGCCATCCTGGACTCTCCAGTCTGCCTCTCTGCTGATCCAGATGACAAACCCCAGAGCCGGTTCCACACCAGCCCCAGGACTGGTCCTGCATTGTTCCACACCACCCAAGCTTCAGTCCATGTGCCAGAGCCGATGCCATCCACAGGAGTCCAGCCCCCTCAGTTCCATCCCAGACTCAATAACACTGATCAACAACGCTCCTTTTCCTGGAGGGTCACCAGAGGCTGTGCAGAGCAGAGGGAGAGAGAGTCAGCACAGCCAAAGCACAGCCAGCCCCTTAACAACTACATCAAGTGTCAGGTTGGTTATTAGTCCCTTTAACTGCCAGAAAACATCAGCACCAGGGACCCAAGCAAGTGTTTCGTGTCTCCTCGACTCCCTGGTGGCAGGAAGTGTGCCACATGCTGAAGGGCAGCCCATGGCCAGGCTGGCCAAGGAGCAGGATCACATCCCCAACCCATCCCTGCTCCCTCCTCCTCCTCAGCCCTGGCACAGGCCATGGGCCACAGCCTGGGCTCACAGGAAGCCACGTGCCAGGCTTCCAATGGGCACATGCAACCAGGAACAAATCCCAGCCCCTCTGTGGGGCTGCAAGGGGGTTCAGCTTTGACAAGCTGGCACACCCAGCACAGGGCAGCTTCCTGGGCAGGTCCTGAGAGTGCAGCTGAAACCCAGAATGGTTTCCCACATGGTCCATACTGCCAGCTACACAGCAGCACCTTATCTGTGCTGAAACCATCATCAGATTCTGCTGTCAAAAGATGCAGAGGAACTTGGAAAGGCCACAGGTGAATAACCCTGTTCAAATCATCCCCTCAGTACTGAGAGCAGTTCTGCATAAACACACTGCACTAACTATGGCGTGACACGGTCTTCCTCTCTCCAGCCTCTCATTACTGAGAACTGGGAAAAGAGAAGGAGCACGTGCTCCTTTTGGTTTTTAAGGAAATTATTAAATTGGGCTCAACTTTTCATCTTTCCCACAAAAAGGTGCTCTGTCATCTCGTGGCTGTTCACCTACACAAAGACGAGATGACATCTCTGGCTAAAGGCCGACAGTTCTGCACCTCCTTGTCACTTTTAACAAGAAAATAATCCTGCAGAAACACTTGAAAAACAAATCGGTGTTGACACTCCTCATCTGCTAGGTACACTTTACAAAAGCAAAGAAATACTGCATTAGCGTTTGACCTCCTCACCTTTCTGACATTGGAAGAAAATAAAGAGGGAAGGCTCAGAAAAGCTGATGCTGAAGTAAGAATGTCAGGAGAGCAGGCAGCACTCGAGGCTGGAGCCCCAAGCCCAGCAGGCAGGGCAGGGCTGAGTCAGCCCAGGCAGAGGGGAGCTGTGAGCCAAGAGCATCGAGGAAGCTGTGAGGGGTACACAGAAGTCCCCAGGACAGGTGAAGAGATGTTTCTGCAGATGAGGGCATGAAGACTTAGAGAGGGACCATTGCCAAAAAGTTTCCCAGTCCAGTGAAGCCCTGGGGCTCTGCAGGCAGTCCCTCCACGTGTGTGAGCCAACGTCCTCCCACCTGTCTTATCTCTCCCCCACAGCAGCCCTGTTCCAGCTCCATCCTTGCACCATTACGTGGTTGTGTAGTGCTGAGCAGGTCCTTGCACTCACAAGAGACTGCTTTGTCCTGCTCTAAGTGCTCCTGAACCACACGTACAGCTCCAGGCCTCTGCAGCCTGCGGGCAGGAACGAGAGGGTTTCCTCAGCTCCCAGCGCTGTCAGCTGCTCCCTTCATTCTGGGCACGGTGGATTTCACCAAATAAGTCATGCTAACCCCACCTCCTCTTCCCTAAGCAGAGACTACCAAGAAATAAGACTGAGCTTTGTCTTCTGAACAGCCAGACACACTCTCCATGAGAATGCTCCCAGCACAGGCAGCTTGTCCTTTGGACACGACACTCTGGTGACTTTCCACGTACGCAGGCACCAGATGGTCTCCTTGCTCCCCCAGTGTGGCTGGGCACAGCTCTTCTTGTGCTGCCTCGCCGGGCACAAGTCCTTGCCTGTAGGAGGTGGGGGCACTTCGAGGAACTCACGGAAATATTTTCCCACCAGTAGCTGTCGGCCTGAGCTAATGCGACATGACAAGTATCTCACTATGAACAATGTGCTGACATTCAGAGCCTGCTCACCATGTTCCCAACCGCGCCACTGTCACCGCAGCGAGATCACAGGCGGGGGGATACATTTCCCCCCTGAGCTTGTTTCGAGCACCCCTTCGAGGTGCCACTGCCGTGGAAGGCTTGGCAATCCCTCCACGAGACAGCTTCGTAACAGGTAGCACAGTACCATGGTAATGTCAGCTGGAACAGGGGGATAGGGAGAGAGGCAGCGCTGCCTGAACAAGGAATCTCCTGCAAAGCCACTTTCCTTAGTGCCCAGGCACACCAGGCAGCTTCACATCCTGCAAAGATGGCCCTGGACTCTGCCACGTCTCTGTAAAAGGTGCAGCTACACACGGGAGCCGGAGTCAGACACGAGTGCCAGCTGTTTGCAGCCTAAAGACAATCCTTCCACCAACAGCACCGTCTGAGAAACTGCTCTGGTGCCTGTCCCTGCAACATCCCCAGGGAAGTGGATGGGAAGCTCTTGGGACAGATCCCCTGCAGGCTGCAGGTGGGGAAACGCAGGGAGCATGACAGAGCATGGTTTGTGTGCCGAAACCCCGACACCCGCCCGTGCCCTGCTTACACAACAGCGTTACACAACACAGCACTTCCGCAGATTGCATAAGGCCGGGACTGGCACACCCGAAACCCCAGAGACGGCGATGTGCTGGGACAGCAAACCCACCACTGGTCACCCAAAAGCACATTCCCACCATGCTGCCTCCCCACTGGCCCTTCCAGGCCACTGCTGAGAGGAGGCAGCCCATCACAAGAACAAGAAGTATCACGGCACTATACCAGGAGGCAAGAGAAGGAGCTATTTCACCACGTCCTGGGAAGAGGCTGATCTGACCCCAAATCACAGGACCTGGGGAGCTCTTTCTTGCTGGACGAAGAAATTGTTGTAACTTCTGGAGAATTTAAAGTAAATTTTGTTAGGGATCGTCCAGGGTCAGCCCAGCACAAGGGGCAAGCAGCAGTTCCACAGTCTGCAGGTTTCAGCTGGGTGACAAAGGCAGTACTGGGGTCATCAGCAGTTTGTAGCTTCTACCCCAAGCTGCTGAGAGAAGGAGCAGCACTGCCAGGTGCTGCCATACAGCAGGTGCGAACTCCTGGTCTCTGTTTCAATAAAATCCATCCAGTACATCCCAGTGTGTGAAAAACAAAGCATCTACCACACCACACAGCACAGAGAAGGCTCCTAAGAAGGACGGGGCTTGGGTTTCTCCCCAGCCACTAAAGTTTCCATTTTCTGCACCCAATCTAGATGCCTGCAGCCTGAGCAAGGATTTACGACAGCATAAGCTTCAGAGTCCCTCTGCTTCTCAAGGAAGTATCAGGAAATAAAAGGGCAATTGCATTAGTCAGTCATCAGGAGTTCAGGGTTTCTGCTTGGTTTCAATGACAGCAGGTAAAAAAAATTGCTCGGCTTGCCTGACTGCAGCCAGCAGCACCATGGGAGGCTGGACACATCCCTTCCCAATGCTCCACACACACAGCGCTGGCTGGGAACCCCAACCAGGCCACACCACCAACACCTCTGCTCTGGTAAGCGCCAGGACCAGGCTCAGGTCACCCAGGGTGTCCCTCCCCAGCACGGCAGAGCAGGTCCCAGCAGGAGCCACTGTCTCAGCCTGAGCTCTGCTCTGCTCCAGCGGCTCTTGCCCGTGCAGGGGGTGGGTGGAAATGCAATGCCTGGAGGGTCTGAGCAACCCTGTGAGGTCCTCCCAGCTCGTGGGCTGGTGTGGAGCATTTCACCTCTGCTGAAAGTCCCACCAAGATGAGATTTGCCTCTTCCACAGCTGCATGCCACCAGCACCCTCCTATCACCCTGGGACACCAGCTCCTGCTCTCCCTGGGCCCTACACCCACGTTCTCAGTGGTGGCAGAAGCACCATCAGCCAGGTCACAGACATCCCCACCCGTCTGTTACCTCACAGTCTGCTCAGCGGGAAGGCCACCCATATCTGTGGGAATGCTTTTCAAGGTTACATTATGAGCAAATTCCAGTTTTTCTCGCAACACAACTAACCAAATACCCCTATCCAGATCTGAAACTCGTCCTTGGAAACCTCATTAACATCCTCCCTTCTTCCTCTGTGTGTCCTCTCCACACAGCTCTTGGCTGGTGACCAGCCAGCCGGTTTCACCCATAGTGCTGCTCCCAATAATTGGTTTCTTACCTCATGTAACAACTCCTAAAAGGCCACTGCAAATCCTTTCAACAAAAGCTGAGGTAGCCAAATCCAGCTTCTACTAGCCTCTTTCCCTCTCCTCCCCCTAGATATAAATCTTATACTTGGAGCTACTAAAGTTGGCTGAAAATAATGATAACTGACAGATGCTGGGTTAAATAGGCCACAGTCTTTCCCTCGGGCCTAATTTAGACCGGATATCAAAATGATACAAAATATCATTGCTTGCCTTCACTCCATCAGGACATCTGTAGACAGACCAATATTAACTCCTTCCTGGGAACATTGTGTTTGCACTGTCACCTTGCACGAAAAATCACATTTCACCTGATCTCCTCCTGCCCTGGATCCCATACTCAGCAAAGTCTCTTTAGTTCCAGCCCAGCTTAGTGCCTGGCAAGTCACACCAGCCTGAGCCTCTGCCCCTCACACCACAGCAGCCTCAAACCATAACCCACCCGTAGCACTGCAGCGTGCAGGGCAACGGGACCCCCCACGCCAGCACCCATGGACACATGGCTTGCACCACTAGGACAGGTAATTAGAGGCTGTATTCTAATGAATATGCACAAGGGGGCAGAGTCAGAGTTGTGCACCTGAGGTAAAGTTTTGCATATTTTAATTTTTCGACACTTGGCCATGCATCTCACTGCATTCACTTGACCTCCTGCATCTTGTTTCCTAGGAGGCTTGTTGGGTTTGTGTCTCTTCGAAGGAAGAGGAAATGTTACAGAAGAGTCTCCTTTGCCTCCATCAGGACTCAGGGTAAAGCCCAGGAGCAATCCCAAGCCCCAGCCCAGACAGGGTGCATGCCACATCCCCACCGGCACCTGCCTGCACCAGAGGCAATGGACCCATCCACTGACAAGACTGAAATGTCTAACTAGCAAGTCTCATTCTCAGTTGCTTATAAATTTACCAAGGGTTAACTGATCAGCCCCAATTTTCCATGGCAAATACATCAGCTGGACTGGATATATTGATTTGAAGACTTAATTCAGAATTTCTTGGTTATTTCTGAGAAATATTTCTGATGTAAACTCTCCATCTCTCCCACTCTCTTCACTTTAGAGGGCAAAAGCACATTCCATGTTCTGAAAAAAACAGGAGTTTGATTTACAGAGTTACTGCCGTCACACAGTTACTGCACCAAGCAACGAGCAGTGAAAGCAGCTCGAGTAGAAGCAGCAGCGTTACAGCCACCTCCACTCCACACCTGCCCACAGCTGGCCACAGCTACAGCCCTCAAAGCTCTCCAGCTCTGAGGGCTCAGAGCTCCTGAGGCCTCAACAAAGCCCACAGAGCGGGCCAAGGCTGAAGAAAACACAGTTGGTGCTTTAAAGTGAAGTTGAATTCAAGAAAATCAGTTCATCGGTTTTAGAGTTATAAATGTTAAACTCAGGAAGGGGATCATTTGTGCTCCCACAGACTCATAAAACTGCATTAAACATTAAGTACTATGTTAAAAGGACATTACTTCCATGTCCCAAATCCAGCATTCAGGAGTTAGGAATGCCTCTGCAACCTGCATTTGACCTTGTTTCTTTCAATTGCAACAGGCTTGGGTTGCACTGGTTTTCCCCTGAGAAGCTGGGTGCAGGCAGGTGCTGGAGCTGCTCTGTGAACAAACTGAAGATGCAAAGTCGTGGACACTGATGCCTTCAAAATCCAGCTTTGCCTGCTAGAGCTGGAAATTGTGGGTATAGGAGACAAAAATGGTTGGTTGGTTGAGGGAAGCCTCACAGAACACAGCTTGCTGTACTCAGCACTGGCAGATCCTGTGCTGCCCAGGCACTGCTGCCAGCCTTCAGACCCTGTGGGGCTGGAGAGGGGATTGCAACAGGCTGGCAGCCCCCAGAGCCAGGGGAGCAGCCTGCTGCCCGCATGGCCTCACTGGAAGGCAGCATCGTGGTCCTGCAGTCCCAACAACCCTCTCCAGCCCTGCCTTGGGCTGGCTGAGTCCTGCTGCCCACTGGATCCCCAGCGCAGGGCTGTGGGGAAGGGCACAGGGCTGCAGGGCACAGGGCTGCAGGGCACAGGGCTGCAGGGCACAGGCCGAGCCTGGCAGCAGGCTGGGCAGCACGGGCAGGAGCAGCTGCACGCGTGTGCCAATGAATCGCACACTTAACCGGACACCGAGCACAGCCGACCTGTCAGCGTGTCAGAACGGGGACTCCTAATCCGAGTCTGTGTCAGGGACAGCCAACGGCCTCGGCATAATTGCAGAGAGGCACAAGCTCATGGTCTGGCAGCAGAGATGCTGCTACTGATCTGACATGAGGAGCAGGGGAAGGCAGCAGCGGCCACCAGTGCCCGGCATCGGATCCTTGGACCTGCTGCGCAGAGGAGCCCCACAGCCCACGGAGCTGCCCCTCTGTCTGCCGGCCCACACCAGCCTGCAGCACCCCAGCAGAGCCCAGCCGTTGCCACCATCAAGCTCTCCCTCCTTCAGAGGGCAGGGAAAACAGGGATGCCACAGAAAAGGGATTCCCTCGGCCTGTGGGCAGCCAGGCAGCGTTTATACCTGTGTGTGGTACCTGCCACTCTGCCATGCTGAGATGTCAGGTTAAAGAGCCAAAGCATGTCAGAGCCCCCAACAGCAGCTCTGGTGGTTTTACTCATATCATTAATAAATTAAACTTTGAGATTTGGAGAAGACAATGGCAACAGCTGTTTCCTGGCATTGCACCTTTCCTGGATCACACCTTTCCCCTATGACAGTGTAAAAGGTATGAGAGCAGCATCACCTCTGCTCCTGCAGAGACATGGAGCCCTCTCAGACACCACATGGGGAACACCTCCTGGGGCCAGCTGTGATGGGAGAGGCAGGAGAGCAGAGAGCAGTGCCCCAGGTTGCCCAGACTTGTGTGAACGGTTGCTGGGATTCCCAGCATCCACAAGCAGGAACACAAGTCTGCCAACTTAACCTCCAAATGAGAAACCCAATTTTCTGGACACACTATGAAGTGCAGGCAGTTATTAATGGGGTGCTGGTCCTGCTTCCCAGCTCTGCACTGCAGGATTTGACCAGGGCATGCTGAGCAGCCAACACAGAGCTGTGAGACAGCCCACAGACCCCAGGGGCATCGCTGCCAAGCACCTTCCCAGCAGGAGAGCCTGAGGCCTGGATCTGTGCCCCCCTACCTGGTGAGGCAGAGGCTCAGGTTGCTCTACAGGCACAAGGAATAAATCTCTCCTGCAAAATGAAGCGCTGCTCAGTGCACAGCAGGATGTGCCACTGAGCTGACATCACCACCAGCTCTCCGTGGCACATCCATATGGCTGGCCAGCAGTGGGCATGTTCTTTCACATACATTTCCCTCAAGTTTTGATACTACACCAGGAGGTGCAGCAAAACAGTTTAATGCCCAGGGTGATCGTGCAGCCGGATCGTGGTGAGAGGGCTTTCCCCAGCAGCAGCCCAAGCAGCAGTGAGACAGCATCATGCATTAGCCAGGTTGTGCTAAGCTCAGTCCAGGGACAGATGTCTGAGCAAAACTTCTCACCTTGCTCCAGCCATGCCTCAAGGGGCACCCACACGTATCCCCACCTGCCCGACACCTGCACACTCTCCCCAGAAGTAAACCCAGGCCTGCCAGCAGAGCCCAAGCAAGGCAGCCACTGTGAATGGCTGCTCCCCCTCCCCACCACCAGCACCCTGGGATGCAGGCACAGCTCAGGGGTGCTCCCATGGATGCCAGGGAACAGATCCCCCAGGGTCCAGAGGGGCACAACCAGACCATCCCTTGCTGTCTACTTCCACCCAGCCCCATCCCCAGATCCAGCCACCCTCCACTGGGACTGAGGAGCCATTTCTTCTCCTGGCCAAGTAGTATCTCCTCTGTGAGCAGACAGAATAAGGCAACAAACTATTTCATTTTTACTATTTGTATTTGACCTTTTTATATTGTTTGCTTTTTCCAGCATAATCCCTTAAGAACACGACTGATGATTTATAACAAAAGAATATCTCTATAGTGGGTGCCTTGCAAGACCTCTCTCCTGCTGCTTTAGAGTGATTTACTTTTGGATTAGCCTCTGATAGAGAAGGGCTCGGCTGACGATTTGCCCTCGTATATCAAAAGGGAAATCCTTAAGACATCACTATAAAACAGCAGGAAAGAGCACCTGCCTGACTCATAAACTTATATGATGTGGTTTAGTCAGATAGGCCATCTGCTTCCCTTACATACCCATATGTCCTTCGCTGTTCCTCGCTACCTCACTGTTAACTTCGGTGATTTTCTCCTTCACTTCCGCAAAGCTAAAATAGAGAAATGAATCGAATGATAAACTTTCATGCAGATGGAAACAAGTGCAGTAGCCGCTGTCTCTGCCTTCTAGTTACACCATAAATAATGACAGGGAGGGTGAGGAAACACACGTCTGCTCTTCAGTAGAACCATCGTATAAACTTAATGTGCCAAATCCTGCCCTGGCCTACACCCACATGGCTCAACCAACTTGGGTGAAGAGAGGAAAGATCCACTTTTGGAGTGTGTCCTTGCCAAACCCCAGCTGTTCCTAGCAGGAGCAGGCCATAGTCCCCAGCATGGCTGCACTCCCATGCTGGAGCCTCTTCCCATGACCAAGGGATGGTTGTCCAGACAGGGTTGGCCTCAACCATCCCAATGTTTAGGGAAAAAATACATGAAACTGGAGTTCACTCCCTTCCCTATGACAGGAAAACACCCTCCATCCTAATGATCACCTATATAGGGACTGACTGAGCCAAACTATATATCAAACCTTCATCCCCAGTGACCAAACAGACTTTTGGCCCCTGAACTCCCTGTGTCCCTTTTGAATCAATTTCTGTCTTGGCTTCTACGACAACCCATAACCATTAACTCCAGGGACATACCTGAACATCATGATATGAAAGGTACTCCAGCTTCAAAACCGCTGGCTAACTTCATTACATACCCCCAGCTCCTGCCCTAGAAGAAAGCAATTAGTTGTTTTCTAATGAACCTTTGCCTTCCACACATGACTGGCCAGCACCTCCAGGGACCAGCCCAACACTCCTTTCCCACACGGACAGCCTGCTCTTCTAGCCTGCCTCGCCCAGAAGTTCTTCCATGGCACCTTCTCCTTTCAGCCTCTTTAGAGGTTCATTCTGCCTTTTTGGCAAGAGAGGGCTTGACTAGCACATCACTCACTAGATCCAAAATGTGCTTGCAAAGACCACTGCAGCTTCTCAACAGCATAACTTTGTCTGGTCCTCTATCCTCTTTGGTCATGCACAGCCAGCAAACACCACTGTCCCTTTACACCTCTCATGAGGAGAAAACCAATAGATCCTGACCCCAGCCACAATCCCAAAGAAAATGCCAGCATGCCGGCCCCAGGGAAGTGGAAAGCGCCCTGCATGGAGGCAGAGGAAGCCACAGGCACTCACTCTGCAATGAGAGCATGTCTGCATCCCCCGGCCTGGGCAGGCTGCTGCAGTGCAGGGAGAGGGGGGCTCACACCAACCAGCCCTGGGGGCACAGGGAAATCAGCCTCCCTGCAGCTCAGGGGGAAAGAAAACCTCCTGTAATTTACGTCCTTTTTTAATGTTCGTCTTGCTTTTTAATTTCCCAAAATCGAGTCCCTGGGAGTTCATTTTTCTCCTCTGCAATAGAGTAAGGCAAGCGGAGGTTTTTCCGGCTCTCTGGAGAGCTGCCTATAGCCTACCACAGAGTGGATAAAAACCCGCATAAAAAGACCACCCAAGGGACTGGGAAAGTGGTCCCCAGAGGGAAGAAAGAGGCATTTTGTTTAGAAAGGCTGAAGCACAGACAATTGCCCAAAGCAGAAAAAAAAAACCCGCCATGAAATCTCCTGCTCAGCTTTCCCCTCCGAGAGCCCAGACAGGAGCACTGGCCGGCACCGTGCTGTGCCATGGGCAACAGAGCTGCCAGCACGGGAGAGGGTACCAGGGAGCACACGTGTGTACATGCATGCACCAGCACGAGTCCCCATGGAAAAACCAGCAGCATCTAGGGCACAGGGAACACTTCAGTGCCCTTCCCCTTACAGAGACCCCTGTTTATTGCTCACTAGCTCTGTGGAGCAAACGGCTCGAGCCCCGCGGCTGATCTCCGTGGAGATCCAGCTATGGCAACGCTCGGAGCGCGCTTGCCCGTGATGTGTCTGCTCTTACACACCCAGCAAAAGTGGCCTTGCACACCCATGAGGGCAGTGGCCATGCTGGCACCGCTGCCAGCCCGCAGTGACGCTGCGGGGAGTGCCCGGTGGTCCGGCCACGGGCAGCAGGAGCGGGCGAGGCAGAGCGCGGCTCGGGCAAGGGCTCTCTCAAAGAAATTAAAAGTGGAAAAGGCATCACATTAACCTCCTTAATTTTTCATTTCTGACACACACTGTTTTCTCCTCATTTCAAAGAATTTCAAGTTAATGTCTGGAGGGCAGAAAAATCCATTTCCCAATATGCCTGCTGCAGCTTTTTCACCAATCGACTGCCCTTCCTGGTACAATCACTGGGACATTGATTTTTTCCTTTTTTTTTTTTTCTAGAGCATCATCCAAAAATCTATCAATGCAAACAGCATCTTTGAAAAAAATACCAGCAATACAAGGCAAGATGCTTTCTCCACCCTTTAACCCCAATGCTGCAGGAAACCTCTGCCTGGTACCAGTTTTGGTAGTGCCTATTGCAGTGTGGCAGGGACAGAGGCAGGCCCAAGGTTGCACATACAATAGCCTGGGTTCTGGTGAGCCTGGCAAAACCCTCCTCCTATTACTATGCTAAATAAACACTTCACTCAACAGTCTTGGCACTTATTAAGCACCTGGGAGAGAGACTGCCTCACGTTGTCCAAAACACTCTTAATTACTGTTTAATCAAGATCTCTTCCCCTCTAGAAAAAAAAAAAAAAGAGGCGGGTAAACATTTGCATGTATTTTCCACTGCAATCACATTACACATCTCTGTGACAAGCAAATTCTTGGCAGAGCTCAGGAAGAACGCGCTGCCTGTGCAGGAGCATCACAGCACATCCTGCTCAGCCAAATAGCCTTAGGTCCCCCCTTCCTTAGGTAAGGAACGGAACCAGGAGGATTTCCTGGCACACGGACTACCGCCATCAAATGCTTCTTTTATTTGTTGTTGACACGTGTATAACAGTAGAAGAATCACTAAATAGCCTTGTAATATCTTGATTTATGGATTATTCTTCCATACAAATAGCACATGGCAAGGACAACATGCCTTCGTGCTGTATCTCTGCTAGCACAGGAGCACTGGATTCCTGCTATTAGCACCCACAAATCCCAGGCGGCACAGGGCTGAGCCAGGCGCAGATGGGATGCCCAATCCCCCGCTATCGGAGCAAGTAAAGGCACAAAGCACTGTGTGGGCGTTTAGACACAAATCTTTTTCCTTTTTGTAAGCCTTCTCGAGCTGGATTTTCCCTGAGCAACTCCTGCATGCAGCTTTAGAACTGGGCCTAGTGATGTGCAGCTGTTTCCAGAGGCCAAAGGCCTGGGGAGTGCTCTGTGGCACAGAGCTGGCAGCAGTGCTGGCCCCAGCCAGCGCATAGCCTGGGCTTGGGGTGTGAGATCCTGCACAGAACCTCCCTTCTCCTCCACTTCACACTCAGCTCTTCCTTAAGATACAGGGGATTTGTCTGAATTGGTTTAACTGGCAGTTGCAGTGCTCTGACAAAAATGAATTTATATCCCAGAAGCACATGAAAGAGAAGGGCCTTGGGGACAGCATCACTATGCTGCTTTCACACGAAGGACCAGGTCCCAAACGGGCCAGGCAGGGCTCAGTCTGGGTCACACCACCACTGCCTCCATCACAGCCAGAAACACATCCAGCAGTGCTCTCTGAAAGCTCTGGGAAGGAGCAGGATCACGTCCAGGGCATGTGTTCCAGCACCCCTGTGCTGCACCTGACCAGTTCTGTTGACAGAGTAACAATTACCCGGGACTCATTGCTGGTCATAGATTATCAATGGCATATGACTTTGCATTTTTACAGCCACTAATCTGCCTGCTAAACCCAGAATATCAGGTTAAATCACCTAATGTGATCTTTTGAGCAAGGCAAAGCAGAGGTCTGTTGATAGTGATTTAAACAGCCGCTGGTGAAAGCATCCAAAGCAGCTCAGCTGCAATATTCCAACACGGATGTTCAGGATTTGGGCACAGGAGAGAGGATAAACTGACTCCCCAGTACCTTCTACACCGTGAATGCATTCAGAAGATCCAAAGCTCTTCATAATGACAGGCTTTGGGAAAAGGGCAAGAGCCCCCAGGGGAGACGGGCACAAAATGTTTCTCTAGGTCACATAAGCAAGACATAGGTAAAAGGGTCTTAGAGTACACATTAAACAAAGATTCATTTATTCATTTTTATGAATGACTGAATTTCTTCCATTTCTCCTCCCTATCCATGGTACAACACCCTCATACAGACAACAGGCAGTCAACCAGAGATGTGCACATCCACGTTCATGTGACAACAATGCGACCAGGAGCTGCGTGAACTGAACCCAACACAGACTTCAGCTCCAAATTAGCATTCAGACACAAACTGAGCTGTGTCAGTGCTCCTATGCAAACCAAACTAGTCTAAGATTATCTCTCTTCTCAGCCCATTTACCAAATAGGTCTCGTAGTGAACATGTGCTGACTCTTGATCTAGGGAATGCATCCAAGGAAAACAGCTGCCAGAGGCTTCACTGCGAATGAACACTGTGTGCTAAAGGAGTCCCGTGCCTGACACGGAGCTGGAAAGCTGGCTGGAGGTTGAAGTGGGGACAGACAAAAAGTTCACTCCCTCAAGTGCCATCTCTTAAGAAAGCCACACACGGACACAAAGGGCGGGGCAGTCATTTGCAGCCACCCCCAGCCTAGAACAGCCCTCTGCAGGAGCACAAACTCCTGCTGCTCTCTCTGGAGGAGTCCCCCCAGCCCAGCCACATGTGCCTGTCAGGCACTGAAGCCCACCAGGTGCCTGCACGAGCTGTGCAGAGCTGCCCCTTCTTCTGTGCCTTCCCTCAGCTCGATGGGAGGATGGGTCATCCCCATCAGCTGCTGGCCTGACCAAAGACCCCTCCAAAAGTGCTGCTCCCACCCCAGGCACAGCTCCAGGCCAGCACTGCTCTCCTCCACAGGGGGAGGGATGGCCGTCTGAACCAACACTAACAAACCTACTAATTAAAAACTTGGGAAGGGCTTAAAATTCACTTTCCTGGGGAACAGGAACAATTTGAAAAAACAAAGCAAACATCTTTCTTTCATAAACAGGCGGTGGAGCCAGGATCTCAGCATGCTGCAGCCAGGAACAGTGGCTGGGAACGGGCTAATGCCCATCTTTGCCCCACTGGCTGCTCCCCATTGCTGCCCTGAAAAGCTTCATCAACATGGGCAGAAAGATCGAGAGAAACAGGCGGCTGCTGCTCTGTCAGTTAAACAAGACATTTCACATGTTATGAAATTAGCATCTGACTTCACTGCTTTCTCCTTCCCTCATCCTTTGAAAATGCATTTTCTCCAAGACTTTGAGAACCTACAGCAAGGCAGATGGAAACCCATTCAGGGTACACAAAAGAAAGGTCAGCAAGTGCATCCGGATAACTTTTAAAGATAATTACTCATTTTCATATCCTCTTTCCATTCTTCTGGGAGCACCAGATACGATGCAAACAGCCTTCCTTGAAGCATTTTCTTGGCACGCCAGGGTGCTGAGGGTCTTCAGAGGAAACTCTGAAAACATTCAGACCCGGGCTGTGATACCCTTGCATCTCATCAACGTGCACATCCCAGTCAAAAGCTAACGTCTGGCAGGGAGGACGCCCGTCCATTTCCCGCTGAGCCCACAGCAGGATTGCTCTGGGCCTGGTTAGTGCAGTCCCAGCACAATAGTGCTGCGAGGCCCTTCATCACACTGTGCTTTAGCAGCATTCCTTGGCCCAGCAGAGCACACCAGCAGTATGAGACGTGAACAATGGCCAAGCTTTGTTTCCATGTTCCTGTCTCCTGAGTCCATGAGGAACATCTGGTTGCCTTCCTTCCACTGCAGAGGGTGGGCATGGGTGGGTCCCCAGTGACAGCAGCAAGGCTACAGCGAGCAGCACACCCCGAGCAGCCTATTGATCGACACAAGATGAGGCAAGACCAAGGACGTGCTTGGAGAGGTGCCTGCAAGACTTCTGCCACGCTGGCAGCAGAAATTAGAATCTGTGTGAATGTCAGCACTGCAAACAAAACCAGGATGAAAGACTTGACCATGGCCTGCAGAGAAAGTGGCCACTCGTTTCCTCTTCTCCACCAACTAGAGCTGGAATCACAGCACCACGCTGTACAACTCTTCCTGGTTCCTGCCAGGACATGGGCATCTGCTCCAAGGGCTTTAACCACATCAAAGGCAGCAGGAAGGCACTCAGGCTCACAGCCAGTTTCAGTGGCAATGCAGGACCAAGAAGCAGGAGACAGCAGCCCAGCACCCCACAACCTGTGCTTGGTCTTGGAAGGGTTCAGGAAATCTCTTCCACAGAAATCCCACAAGAACACTGCCTGTGCAAAGCAGAGACACAGCCCTGCTTCTGAGGGACGTTCACCATGTGGGATCCCCGCTACCCAAGGGAGGTGAGGACACCACTCTTTCATCCAGGAATGCAGGAGCAGCCAGGGCACTCACTCCTTGCTTTGAAGCGGTTCAAGTTCCAGGTATGTTCAAGAAACAACTGAATGTGGCACTGAGTGCCATGGTCTAGTTGACAAGGTGGTGTTTGGTCAAAGGTTGACCTCAATGGTCTCAGGTCTTTTCCAGCTGAATTGGTTCTGTGGTTCTGTGTCCCTCCTCTCGGGGGTGTTTGGTAGGTGTTCCTTAGGATAGGCAGACAGCAAGAGTGCACGCACTGCTGTGCCTCTGGAAAAAAAGGCTTTTAGAAAATAAAAAAAACTTGATTCTGGGTTGTTCTACAAATAATTCATATAAAGTAACTCCATAGAGTCAGCTTGTCTGATTTGAGAGCCAAGGCATAACTCAGAGAGAGGTTGGGGGGCTGTGAGATGTTGGCGGGAGACACCAAGTCCCCGAGAGGTTTCAGGAACATGCCGGCCCCACAGCCCCCTGCTGAGGAGCTCAGGCAGATCCACAGCAACCTGGCTCTCACATGCCACATCTGCAGAGGCCCATGACTGCAGAGCCACTGAGACTTAGGGCTGTGATGGCACAGGCAGAAGCCTGGCCCTGAGCTGTGCCATGCTCGGGGCAGGGCAGTGATGGAGGCACTGCCTGGTGTGTGTCTGTCCACCGAGGTGGCCCAGCAGTCTGTCCTGGGTTCTCAGGGCAAAGGCCCAGCCAGCAAGTGACACGCTGGCTGTAGGCTCAGCAGCTCCATGCAGCTGAGAGCCCAGCACAGAGGGAAGCCTGGATTAGCTCCTGGCACTGTAGGAAGTGCTATAATAGCAGAAGCAGAGCAGCAGGCAGCAATTGTGGAGCCTGAGCAAAAATCCCTTGTTTTCACTGGCTAGTTCTGGTTTCATGTTTCTGATCTTTTAAACATCAGGCACTCCCCAAGCCTGGCCAACAGCTCCCTAACGCAGCACTCTGCTCTGCCAGCAGCCTGACCTGTGCCAATGGGTTTCCTCCAAACTGCCAGCTCCAGGCTGGAGACGGAGCTCCAGCCCCACTGCATATGGGCTGGCAGCAACCCCCAGCAGCAGGAGCAGCTGAGCTCCCTCCCCAGAGGAGAGCAGCACCATCCCATTTGCCTCCAGCCAAGGCTCACCACTCCAAGGCACTTTTCCCAGCCTGTCTGTGCAGGCAAACCCACGAGTGCCCCAAACCAAGGCAGCAGAGGCACGGGGAGCAGTCTGCAATGGCATGGTGCAAGACCAGTACAAACCAGTGCCAGCTGCCACTGACACATGCTCTGCTGTCAGCCCAGCCACTTAACCACACTGTTTTTTCCCTGGCTGTAAGGCAGCCAACAGCAAACCTGCTTGTTTCCCCTTCCAAAGGGGAGAGAGAGAGAGAAGGAAGCTTGTGGAAAATAAAATCACTTTCAACAGCCTGGAAAAAGCTGCATGTTATGAGACCAAAGAAGCGATGCGAGGTCTTGTGGGCAGGTGAAGGGTTAACAGGTGGAAGCCAATGCCCCTCTACCAGGCAGCCGATATTTCTATCAATAAATTATGCATCAGCATCTAGTAATAATGACCTAGCAGCCAACGCTATTTAAAACAAACCAATCGATGGTATTAACGTAATCCCCAGGAGAAAACAAGACACCACACACAGAGCTGGGATCGGAGCAGATCAGGCCAAGGAGAAAGGGACCTTTGGGACAGCAGTCAGCCAGCAGGGACAGAGATGTCCTCGAGCTGAAAGGCCAGGCAGGGGCTCCGGTTCAGCCAAGAGCAGAGAATAAAAATCACCTCCCCAGCCCTGCACCACAGCCACCACAGCCTCGGGAAGGGCTGGCACCGAGACCACCCGCCTGGCTCACCCATGTGGCAGCTGCTGCAGCCCAACTCGATCCCCCAGGCCAGACCCTGCCCGAGCACAGAGCGAATGGCTGCTGCCCAAGCGTCTGGGCCATGCCACACTGGCCCTCACTGCCGGGCAGGGGCCACAGCCCACCCACAGCAGGCATGATGGACTTAATCCTACTTATCCCCAGTGCTGCTCACCCTGCAGAGCCACCAGAACCTGGAGGGGAGCAGGGATTTGGGAGCTGTTGCACCCCAGCAGCCGTGGCCAGGCCCCAGGAGCATGGTCCCAGTGCAGAGATACAGGGCTCACCAGCCCACACATATAACACACTTCATGTGCATTCTCCATATTAATAAATGGGGAAAGAAGGAACCATCAATCTATGAACTGCCAATTTGCACAGGACTAGCTCTTTTACTGGCTACGCACTAGCACCTTTTACAGCCCATTAATTACTTTCTCTAATAAAGTTTGACAAAATGATAACTTGCCCATGAAAAGTGTTGTAATAAATACATTTTCTCTAACTTTGGACCATTCTTGCATGTCTGGCTCATAAACCCCTCCCACGGTTCAGTAACTCAGAGCCTACCTGTACTTTTCAGGCAAGGAGGGGGCCCCGGCACGGTGGCTGCTGCACAGCAGCAGCACAGTGGCACTGGTGGCACAGCCAGCAAGCAGGGGCCTCTGCACACCGGCAGGAGCTGGTCCCACTCTGGCACATACAGCTCAGGCTGAGCAGGGGAGAGCACAGCCCACACTGGGCCCTGCAGTTCCTGCTTGCCTGGTGAGTCCTGGGGACCTCACAAAGCCTGTGCTCGGGGCACCCCCTCATTTCCCACTCCTTGGGTCACACATAGATCCCTCAGCTCAAACCCCTGGCAGTGCCCACGACAGGGTCAGCCAGCTGCATCCACAGCAGTGCCAGCTCTGGATGAGGAGGCTCAGGGTCACGAGTTTGAGTGCCATCACCACGTCCAAGAAGCCAGATACCTGTCTCCCATGCACGCAGCCTGCACTGCTTCTACGCTCCCTGTCATTTCGCTTCCCATGCCAGGCACTAAGACACATCATGTTTCCTAGGCCGACGCTGACAGCTTGGGATGCCCACTGCTTCCACTATTTCTTTATCTACATAAGGCCACAGCTGAGCTCAGTAGACAATACAGTGGCTGAAGCTGGTTTTTCCTAATACAGAATCAGGAAGCAATTGGTATGTTTTAGTCTCGATTCCAAATTATAAGCTGTTAAATGACCTTTTTATTACACTGCTTAGGAGCATTAAGCGACCCAACTCATCTGAGACAGAAATTCAGATCTCATCTTTCCCAGTCAGCCCTGTAAAAGGGGGCATTGGAGACTGGCTCCAGAGCTTGTGGTCACCACAGCCAGGCATCACTGCAGATAAAGCAGGAGGCACATCTGCCCTCGGTTCCCCCACCAGCCTCCTGCCCTCTCCTGAGGCCAGCGAGCTGCTCTCTCTGGCCCAGGCACAGGCTCAGGCAAAGCCCACAGAGCCACCACTGCCACCTCTGCAGAGGAGCACAGCGAGTGCAGCAGCAGCTTTGTCTGAAGGCTTGAGCAGGCTGGCACAACGATGGCACACGTGGCCCTGCTGCGAGCCAGCCCCACGTGCACTGTGCAGGCTGTGCTGCTCCCCCAGCAGCTGAAGGCTCCTTCCCTGTTTAATTAGTTGAGTGACTCTGCTCTGCCCAATAAAATCATCACCCCCCTCAGCAGTGCCATGCCGTGGAAATTTATGATCATAATTTAGGGCTGAATTACCACTGTTGGTACCTGTGCCATATGAATTACTCAGTCATATTAAATTCAACTGTTGATTTTGCAGGGTTATGTGAAGCAGGAACACTTAGAGCCAATGAAATAATGGAGGAGAAAGAATTATGGCCAGGGAAGTTACATTAGTTGTTCAAAGCAGCCTGCACAGAGCCCACCTGCCCATCCCCAGCCGAGGGCTGCCTGCCCCTAGCAGCGCTGGGCTCCTGGGACCACGCGAGCTGGGAGCTGCAGCTGCTCCTCTCCCTGCTCCCCATGGCCAGGGTCCTGGCCATGCAGAGCTCTGCTGTCAAAAGATCTGGGGGAGTATCTGTCCCTAGCAAAGAGTTAAGAAACTCCTTCAGACACCTGCACTGGCATGGAAGAATCCTTCCATTTCTGAATCCAGCAGTCCCCAGGGCACATGCTGCGGTAAGACTTTTGTGTCCATACACATACAGAATTTGCTGGTCTGTAGAGTCACAGACAGAAGCTCAGGGACACTCAGCACAGCACCAGGGACCTCAAATCCAACACGATGATCTGAACCCAGCACTGACCCGACTTTCACACAGAGATACTTGTGAAGACTACCCTACAAAGTCAGAGCAGTGAACTTGGAATTCCTGCCAGCCTAGACACACTTGGCTCAAGACTTCAGATCCCAGCAGCCCACTCTGACATAGAAAAGACAAAACCTGGAGCCCTGCAATGCTGCAAACTGGAAACAAAAAGCCCTTTGACTGGAAAGCCTAAGTCTCAAGCAAGCTCATTTTGGAGCGATGGCTTTAACAGCTTATGTGCAGGCAGGATTCCTAATGCACAAAGAGCAAAGTGCATTTGTATATGGAACAAGTATTAATCAACTAATGCAGAAAAAATGTTCATCGACAAAAAGAAAGCCTGAGATGCTTTATTACAATCCTGAGGTTTTTGGTATTGGCAAAATAATTTCCTCAAAGAAAGTTACAAACCCTCATTTTACACAGATCTCCTCATGTCCATCCCAGGCCTCTCTAATCATGAAAAAAGTGCATATAAAAATTCTCATGCACGGTTTCCATCAAGTGCATTTATCTATATAGATTGCCCTTTTTATGCCAAGATAATGTCAGAAACTCTACACAAATCACCACAATTTACACTCTCCTCCTCTTTAGTATAAGGCAGACTCTGCCAAATCAAGGGCTAATATATCACATTATTTCTAGTAATCCAAGGGCTGCCTCCTGCCACCTGCTTTATGAAATACCTATGTCTTTGATTCATTGATCCCTGCCTAACCTTGTAGGTAGAAAAGCTTTTCTCCCTCCTTATAGAACTTTAACATGTTGTGTACTGTGCTGCTTGGCTGACACCAGCCTCTGCCCCTCAAGCCAGGATTAACCCTCCCCTGCTAACACAGGACCACACATATTCTGGAAGCCTGCCAGGGATTTATTTTTTAGACAATAAATATGGAGCACAAACACATTTCCCATGAGCAATGCAGTTAGTTGCATGTCTGAGGAAATGCAGAGGTGAGCAGAGCTGGAGGGTGCCCTACTACCACAGGGTCTCCCCTGCCACAGCCCTACCTGCCCAGCACCTCACTTTTTGCCTAGTAGGAACAGATGGACCTCAGGACAGAGATCCCCTCTGTCCTGGCCAGACAACACTGAGCGTGGCAACAGCAGCTGCCACCAGAAACTCAATTTTTTGTAATAAACCTTTTCCTTTTTACACAGAGGCAGTCATTTGAGTTGCCTACATGACCTCAAAGGAAAACACCAAGTAAAAGCAAATTCCAAAGGGCCAAGAACCAAATCCAGCTGATGTGAGCACCTAAATCCCTTTGCAAAGGGGGAAATGAGGGCAGGGCACAGGCAGCAGCGTGGGTATGGACTGGCCACACGCCAAGGGCATCGCTGCCGGACACTCCACTTCTGTGTGCCCACCAACTGCATCTCCTGGGGAGAGGATGGAGACCAGAGGGAACCTCAGCCACCCCACAAGAGATCCCCCAAGGCCTCCCGCAGCCACGGGATGGGTGGTCATACATAAAAGCATTTGGGAACAGATTTCACAGGCTCTGCAGCAGCAGTGCTCGTGCTGCTCTGAAACTGGGCCTCCTGCAAGAGGCTGCCATGCTGTGTCTCCATTCGTGATGGAGACAGTTTAGTATTCCAGCTGTGCATCCCAGCATCGCACAGCAGATCGAATATGCATCGGTAAATACCGCTGCTGCTGCAAGAGTCCACAGAGAAGTTATCGAGAGGAAAAGCAAATGTGTACAGCAAACAGTGTGTGGAGAACACAACTGCAATACAAAGCATGTCCTTCCCTTCCGATGCCAGCTCTGGGATGACTAATTCTGTGCAAGGATGCCAGTCACCGAAAGACCTCAGCTGCCCTTCTTCCGCAACTCTGAAAACTGAAATAAAAGTGTGAGACTGTCTTTCTTGCAAAGCTGCTGCCTGCAGACCCAGGTGCTCCTGTGTACCCCTTCTCCACATGAACAGGCCTGTCACTGTTCTTCACATTAACTCAGCAGCCCCTCTTCCTTCACACATCAGGCTGCAGCCTGCAACAAGGCTCCTACTCTGGCAGGCAGAGAACAGCCAGCATACCCAGCACGGATATTTCCCCAGAAAACAAGGTTAAAAACCGTCAGTAGTTTCCAGCCCCTTCCAAAGCCCCCCAGGAGGTCCCTCCTGGCTGTTAAGGACTTCACGGGAAGGAGCCCAGCCATGCAGAACCAGCTTTCCCAGCTCCTGCTCTTTCACAGATGTCTCTGGTCCTTTCAGATAAAAGTCTTTGAGGGCAGGGTCTTCTCTGGTCTTTCTAAAAGGGCTACAGCCCCTGGCCTAAGAGCTTGCTGGAAAGCTTTCTCCTTGTGCTTTTTGGTCCAAATGCACTCTCCCAGACGCAGTGAAACAGCTCCCTAGGGAGCGAGGGTGGCCGCTTGCACGCTGAGCCCAACGGGAAGGCACGCCACGGCCAGGAGAGCATGGGCAGGATGCACTTTGTCCACTTACAGTCTCACCAAGGGCATAATTTCAGACATTTTCTGCAGATTAGAAAAAAAAGGTTGTGTTTTTTTTTTACAGGAAGCAAATCCAAGGCTAAAATCTTCCCCTGCATCTCACGTCCAGTAGCGAAGGCTCCTCTGTTCATTATAATCTTCAGTGTAACTTCTGCTCTGCAGCTCCTTTAATCACATCAGATATGGGAACAGAAAAATGTCATTGTTCCTTGGCCATGAACAATACCATCCGTGGAGCCATGAGAAAGTGCAAGATGGATATAAAAAAGGCGGGCTCTTGTCTCCCCATAATCTCTTCTACAAACTGACAAAAGAGGGTTTTGTATAGAGAAAATTGCCACATACAGAAACAAAACAAAAATAGAGCATGCGAGCTGGGACCACTTTTATCTGGAGAGGCACCACAGGGAGATATGCCAAATGTGATTCATTTTAACAAGTTTAGCCCTTGAAAGACAAGAGCAGAGCCCCCCGTTAAGAATGAGGAGGTTAGCCAGGAGGGTCAAGGGGGGAACAAGGCCTGGCACAGCCAGGGAGGGTAAGTGACCCTGAAGACTGCTGCTTCCCTTATTACAGTAGCAAGTGGTTCTGGCTTGGGACAAATGTCTGGAAAAAACAGCCTGGTCTGGGGTGGGGATGGAGGTTTTCAGGGTATTTTACCCCTGTTAGTTTTGTTAGGTTAGCCTGTGCATTAGCTCAATTACAGTGGAGTAATTAAAGTCCATAAACAGATACAGAGGTTCTTGCTCTCCCATCCATTATGAGCAGCTAGTAATGATTAGCTGCATGACACTTTGGGGAGACTCTTCCCCTACACAGGCACCTGAGCAAACACCCCAGAGCTGCTGAGCAGCAGCGTGCAAAACGCCAAAAGGCTTTGGTAAAACATCATACACACACCCACATGTGCTTGGGACCGGCCTGCCCCTCCCCGGGCTCTGCAGGTACAGAAAGACCCAGATCGATACAACCACGAGGCCCTTTGAATGAAATCAATGCGGCTCAACAAGCACCTAAGTCCCGGTGTCATCCCATTATTTATTGCCCAAAGTCCCCATCCCACAGCAGTCCGAGGAAGAGCTCGAGTACACTCCCTCCCTCTGCTCTGCAGCACACAATTAAATCTCAGGCTCAGGTTCTGTCTTCCCGACGTACAGTGGGATCACAAACAGCACAGGCACCACACATCACCAGCTCGGCGTGGGTGAGGTCACAGGGCACAGCAGCACTGGAGTTCTCACCCAGAGGAGCAACCAGCACCTTTCTGTGAGCAGCTCTGTGCCCACCCTCCTCAAAGGTTCTCCTCCTCCAGCTCTTCACTGCCTCCCTGGGATGTCACTCTGTTCACTGCCTCCTTTCAAGCCATTGTTAGTTTATTAAGTGCTTTAAGAGATGCAATTCGTGCCCCAGGAGAATAAGCTGCAGAGAAAGAGCTCCACAGTCCTGGTGGCCTGGCAGCACCAGCCAAATGTCACATCCAGGCCCAGCAGGCAGCAGCATGGAAGCAACCAGTGCCATCCCCCACCGTGCCTCCAAAGAATGGGCGAGATGGGCACAGCCCCACCGCGGCGCTGCCCACCCTCCGCGGAGGGGCCACAGCCGAGCTGCAGCACCAATAAAACTGTGGGCATGACAGCAGACAGCCACGGGGCCGGGCACTGAGCCTCTGCCCGAGCAGGCAGGGCGGACACAGAGATCCAGCACAGCCAGAATCAGCCCTGAGTGGGGCTCGGGCAGGTCCAAAGCAGCACCTTCTCCCCCTGGCCATCGGCCCCACGCAAGGAAAAGCCTCCCCCAGGCTCAGAGCTAACCAGCTCTGGCCTTCCCTGCTCTCACCACGGACACACAGCACGCCCCACGGAAGCACTGAGCAGGCTGTGGTGTGTCACAGGAGCAGACTAACACCAGCTGCCCTCAACACCAGCCCTGCTCTGAGCACAGCACCCGGCCAGCCCCTGCCAGGCACCACAGCGCTGTAAGGGCCAAGGAGATTCTCCAGAACATCAGCCCCATGGCAAGGATAGAGAGCTCAAACACTCCCAGCCTAGAGATGCAACAGAATCCTCCCTTGCTCTGCTTTCACGCATGTGAAAATGCAGATTAAGTGACTCGTCGTACAACAGGACACCCAACTGCAGACATTTTCCAGTCCAGGGATGCTGGGCAGCTGGTTCTCCTCAGCTGTGAGCTGCACAGTGCTCCTGAAGGCCCTTTCAGAAGCTCTGGGCTCACCCACAGATGTCTGACACAAGTGCCAGGCAGGGGCAGTGCAGGAGACCTGTGCACGTGCTGCTGTCCCCAAACCCACACTAGAGGCTCTGCTCCCTGCTGCAGCCCAGCACCCCACTGCAGGGAAAGCAAACTGCCCTCCCAGCACATCACCACAGCCCTCCACTTCGCCCCAGTGCCAGCTGGGACCCTTCTTACTCACCCTCCTGACAGACCTCAGACCTCGACATGCAGCCTATTGCCAAGGATCATCATCACATCAATAAACCATCAACAACTTACGCTAAATACCCCCACATTCTGCCATGCAGGTTTTTAACCTGAAGGCTCTGGAAGTGGCCAGTGTCTCAGAGCCCCTCCCCGTACCACCAGCAGCTCACACACCCTTCACAGGTGTTTGCTTTTTTCATATTAATCCATATTCCCACTCATGAACTAGTGACAGGTGTCTTGCTTGACACCTGATTATGTCATCCAAATCCCCAGCCAAAAGCCATGTCACAAAATTAGGTCATTTAAGATTCCTAACCAACACTGTTAGCTAAATCCTTAACACCGTTAATTATGTTTCCTATCACCAATTTACAAAGCAACTCTATTGATCTTGCCCCTACTCTGCAAATTACAAAGAAATGATCAGAATTAAAAATGCAACATCTGAGTGGGAGCTTCCCCCCAACAGAGAGGAGGGCTGCACCTCAGCACTGCGCTCCCCTGATGTAAGTCTTCCTGGAAGAAGATCTGCATGTTGTCATTTTTTGTGGAGGGCAATGAACCAGAGGTCTAAGGAGCAATATATTTTTTAGCTGTGGTTATAGCTTGGAATTAATGATCTTCCCACAAGTGCAAAGCTAACATGAGGTACCAGTGGCATTTTACATTATCTCATTGAGAAAAATACCACAGAAAACATGGTTTTAAGTACATGGTGCAGGAAGGCAGCCTGGGAATACCAGGGAAACTGTTGTTAGCTGTTGGGAAAAGTGTAGAAGTCTCATTTGAAACAGAGAAGTTTCCTCATTCCTCAAGTGGGCAAATCCCCACTGCGATCCCCCCGTGACCTCTGGGGATGCAGCAGCACCCTGGGGCAGGCAGATAGGCCACTGAAGTCAGCCCTGCCCTTGCTCTGCTTCCCAGCAGTCGTGGCTCCATGCAGCACCAGGGCTGCAAATCTGGCTCTCACCTGCACCTGCCAGGAGCTGAGCTCAGCCCTAAAACCTGACACTCATTTTCATGTCGTTTGCTCTGGCAGGAAGAGGCGTTCTTTGAGATGAGCTCCATCAAAGCTTGTGCGCATCGATCTCTTTACAGTCAGAAAGCTCAATTAGACCTTCAACAACAAGGGGAAATAAATGGTGATTCTGCCCACCAGCAGATCACAAATCCTCTTACTCTGAGGATACAGTTCATATTACACCCAAGCAAGAAATCTATCAAGCCATTTTAATTAATTCCCCTCCTCTAAAACACTTGAGTGCAGATTGGAGAGGGGACACACTCTTGCAAGGAAGTGCTGTGTGCTCACACACCAGGGCCAGAGCATGTCGCCCTGAAGAACACCTGTGGAGGATCCCTTCTAGTCTTCACTAGACTGCACAGAAATTTCACTCCACTATTTTCACGTTTGTATTGTTTTTAATATTTCCTCTTCTCCTTACAGCTGCAAGTAGCCAAACCTGCAAACCTCCAGACACCACTCACCCAGGCTTGGGGAAAATGAGGCCAACCAGAACAGGGGCAAGGCAACCAGGACCGACAAAGCACTGCAGAGTCAACCCCACGAGAGATGCTAGCATTGCTCAGGCTCAGAAAAAAGTGTGTTTGGATGCTTCACTGACAGTACAGAGAAAGAAAACCACTGGGAAAGAAAAGCCTTATGGAAACTGAAGGGATGGGAAGCTGTCATGGGAACACAGAGGAAGAAGCAGGCCAGGAATAAACCCAGGCTAGAGATCAGCAGGAAGCTTCTAGCAACCAGAATGAGAATGTTCCAGACAGAATATAATTTTTGTCTCTTCTTTCGACAGCCTGGAAGAGGAATTCATCTCCACCACTTCCTCCTCAAAAAATCCTACCCCTTCATTGGCACATCTGTCTCATGGGCATCCACTGAATGACACTCTGAGCAGACAGACAGGGCAGACAGAAACACCCGTGATTCCACGCAGAACATACGCAGTGAATCTGTCTGTCTGGACACACAAACTGTGTTCAGCACCATGACATCCAAACAAATTCCCAAGGGTCTCAAATTAATATTGACTGATCCCAAAAGGCTGACAAATACTGTACAGGAGGGAGCCTGGGAGATGTTTTACCAGATTTTAGAAACAAAACCTCCTTAAATATCATGAAACTTTAAACAATCCTCATAGCTGCTAGTGTTTGCAAAAGGAGAGATGACAGCAGCCGCTGTCCTGTTGCCCTGCATGCACAGCCAGTTGGGTTTTCATTGCAAATCCACTCGGCATCTCATTACTGTCCATCACGGGGGCTCCAGTTCTGGGACCAGATTCACTGCAGCAGTGTGAGCCTTGCACTGCGCTTCCTAATGCAGCTGGATTAATGGGAACACATCTTAGGGAACATCCTCACCAACCAGAGGAAAACAGTAACATCCTCTGACAGTTCTTAGGCAGCAAAGCACAGATCCCCAAAGGGAGAGAAGTTCAAAGAATCTCAAGACCTGACGGGGCAGGGACACTGCGAAAGGCTGTGCATGACATGCCTTCCTCTGCAAAGAGCTCTCACAGCTTGAGCTGCAAGAACAGGAGCTACATTTCCACTTGCAGACATGATTCCACATGAAAAGAAGATGGTACGATGTCAAACTCTCAGCACTGCAGAACAAGAAGAAAAGTAAGATAGAAAAAATACAAGTGTAAAATACAAATAGGCGAACTCAGTTACGGTAAGCTAGAAATTTTTAAGAAAATAAACTCCTGTTAGCTGAAGGACAAATATTTACTGTCATTAAGAAAAGCATTCAAAATACAGACGAAAGAGACAGTCTGTTATCTTTATGTTACTGCTATTGTTATGTCACAATCTACCTTTATGTTGTGCTTCCTCAGAGCCATGAAAAAGACTTGGAGGGCTAAAAACAGCTGTGTTAACCAAAGAAATCCAGTTTTTAAAGTTATTGTCTTGCTTCACTAGGCACCTTCTCATAAAACACAAAAAGAAATAATTAGCTGCTAAAGCATGGGGTTCGAAGCCAGAGCTTTCAGCTCCCAGTCCGCCGCAAAGGCTCTCAGTAAATATCTTAGATTTTGATGGCCACTGATGACAAGCTGTGTCACACTCACACCTCACTGCTTCATCGGTGGCAAAAACAGGGGGGTGAAGGGGCAAAAGATTTGTTCCACTCCTCTTTGCCTTTCCTATGCCATTTGTGGGACAGCCTGGCTTTATAGAAGACACGTGTCCCACTGTGGGAAACATCCAGCTCTGATCCCCCCTCTTCCTGAAGGCACTGTTCAGCTCAGAGACAGTCCCCCTCTCAATGCCTGCATGGTCCTGCATTCCAAATGGAAAGCAGCAGTGCTGTGCACAGACCAGCCACCCCTGAGAGCCACCACAGCCATTCCTGTGCTGTTTCCTTAGGTCTGGGTGCAGCCTTTAGCCATGTGCCTCCCACATTCCCCCAGATAAGTTTCTTCTGCGCTTTTCGGTCATTCTTATCACCCTGTTCAGCGGGGTCTGTCTTGCAGGATGTGAGCCAGACCACCTGCAGATTCCCATCCCAGGGAAGACATGACCCTGCCTGGCGGATGCAAAGCAGAGCAGGCAGCCACACACGGTGGAATCGCACCGAGTCTGCTCCCAGGGTGGCAGCTCTGAAGGTGCATTTCCATAGCTCGCATTTCCATAGGGTCACACTGGCAAAGAAAGGAGAGCGCTGGGGAAAGACTGCCTTGGCGAGTTTGAGAAGAAGGCTCTTCTCCACCAGCCTTTAGATACAAAGGTCGAGGGCTTGCAAGGGTCAGCAACCCCTCTTAATATTCACCAAAGCAGCAACAACAAAGGCAAGCTGGGGAAAGGGAAGCGTTCCTGTGGAGTCCCATCTTCACTCTGGATACCACTCCACAATGAAGTTATTTCAAACCGCCCATAGGTTAAGCTCCGGCTTTCATCCCAATAGCACAGTTCCCGCTGAGCTCTGCCTGCAAAGGCACATCAAGCAGAGACACTCAGATGACATCTAACCTCACCCAGCTCGCTGCAGCAGCACCTTTCTCAGCCAGGCTGGAAATTCAGATAACAGAAGAGAATGTGTCAATTGCCTAACATTTAATGAGACCAGAAGGAGGTCACAGCTCTGTCTGAGCAGCACTGTAAAAGCTCCCATCTGTTACAAATGCTATGTTGGACATTGGCAGTGCTCGGTAAATAAAAAGACAAGTTCCACCTTCCAAAGCAAACCACATGAATGATGCTTGGCTTTGATGATGATTCCTAGGAGGCAAGTCTCACATTTCACCTTCATGCACCTGGGCATTAACCACACAGTCAAGGACACTGACTGCTTTCTCATTTGAACGATCTGGATCACGTCTCCCTGAAATCATCACCATGCTGTGACAGCAGCCGGGAAGCCCAGAAGCCTGTCCCTGTGCATGGAGCAGTCTGGGACGCTCCTGTGAGCCCAGCACTGTGGTGAGGAGCAGTGGCAAACAGTGTCTGACTACCCCCGCAAAATTACTGAATTCTCCCTTTCAGGTTTGTTGTCTGAAGCTCTTCCAGGTCTTGAGACCATGCAACACCTGTACATCAAATCCTGGGCGCCAACAAAACTGTAAAGTATTGGCACCACCACCAAGTATTCCCTTCCCAATCTGTGTTTCTCTGGGACTGAAGATGTGGCTGTTACTGCAACAGGCGACCTACCAGTTTCCTTCCCTTGTGTTTTCATCCTGCACTGAGCACTGCAGAGAAAGACATGGTCAGCCCTTCACAGCCCAACCCGTGGCAGAGAGCAGGAAGGGGGCAGCACTTCTGTGCCCACACCCTGTGCCCACTGTGCCTCTTGTCACCCACCTCAGCCCTGCGTAAGCAGCAAGGTCTGCCCAGCAGCAAGCACTTTGTGTCCTCCTTGTGCCTGGCTGTGCAGGCAGAGCTGTGAGAGAACATGAGGAGTTAAGCTGTTTCTTACAAAATGTGTAAAGATTTGGTCTGCACACTTGGTGAGCTGCAGCGGTTGTGGGCCAAAACATTTTGCTGCATATTTCTGAAATTATTTGTCAGAAAAGAACGTCAATGACATAGAAAATGAGTTGCAGATGTAACCTTTTCAAGCATCAATAATAACTTAAGACATTTGAAACAAAATCTTAACTCACAAGTGACTCCATCACATGGGGCAGTTTCTGAGGCGAGGGCTCGCAGAGCATAGGCAGGACTGCAACACATCCCAGCAATGGTGCCCCCTCCAGCTCTTCCACTTAGCAAAGAACAATTCAATTCTTGCATCTGCCAAAGATGCTTCCCTTTCTGAGACCTTTTGTCCTGATTTCCAGGCTATTCCTGGACCCAGTGGGCACTCCTGGCTGGAAAAGGAGGCTTCCAGACCAGTTCCAATAGCCAAATCCCACAAAACACTGACATGAGGACAGGAAGAGTGATTTCTCTGAGGTCCAGCACAAAGACAAAGGCACTACACAAGAAAGATTCGTGTTTTAACACTTCCTCATTCACACACACACACACACACACACACACACACACACACACACAACCCCTGCTCCCATGGCCAGTGTGCAGCTCAGACTCCTTGGGCCACACCAGTGTGGCTCCTCCAGCACAGAAAGGATGAGGCCCCCGTGGGAGAGCAGGGATGTGCACGCTGCAGCAGCACTGCAGGCAGCATGGATGTCCTGTGTGCCAGTGTGTGCCACAGTGCCCACAGCTCTGTGGACCAGTGGCTCATCCTCAGCCTGCAGAGGGTTCCCATGGCTCAGGGTCCGGTGGGGCCATCACTGCTACAGATCTGGCATAGCCAGAGAGCCAGCGCTGCCACCACCCCGGTACTTCTGTAATGAATATCACCACTGTCATCTCAGAGGCACATGCTTAAGGAATTTAACTACTTTAATACAATGGGCTCAAATTGCCAAAGAATGTTTGTGCATCAGTGTGAAATCAGAAATTCGGGGAGGGGGTGCTTTATCTGTCAAAGGCCAACCTCAGGGGGCTGCCAGAGCAGACAGTGGGAAGCTGGATTGCATTTGACACGCATCAGCCCATCAAACACAAACAGCCTTCAAAGTGCTGGGAGGCTGAGCCTGCCCCATCACAGCCCGTGCTGGCCCCACCAGGCTCCGACCCGGGTCACGCCCCGCGGGCTGTGCAGGACCCACCTGGGCCCCCCGGCCTGATCTTGCTCCATAAATCACAGGAAAAGAGATACTTCTTAACAGCTCAAATTAAGACAAAATGCCTTCGTTTTCAGGCTGGGAGCTACCTGTGCCATTCCCAGGCTGTGTGCCACTGCTGAGCAGCCCCGGGATGCTCCAGCCACGCAGACGGCAGATCTGCTGCAGCCACAGTGGACAGACCAGCAAGCCAGGATGCAGCATCCAGGCTGTCCCCCCGTCCAACCAGGCCAGCAACTGGGCCAGGTATGATCAGCTAATGACTGCCCAACAACAGCCTGCTCAGGATGGACAGAAAACATCCCAGCCCATACCATGGGCACATGCTGCCAGTGCTCGAGGGAGGCCAACCTGAAACAGAAATCCTGCCAGGATGGTCAGACCTCAGCCAAGCATGGCCACTACTCACACAACCCCACTCCTAGAGCTCAGTGGGACTGGGGGTCCTGTGCCTGCCTGGGGCATGGTGAGCGTGCTCCCTTTGCCCCACAGACATCCCTCCAAGTTTTGCTGGAGGGTTTCCAGTGCCTGGAAAGAGCCAAACTTAAATTATTCCAGGGGAAAAGAAACACAAAACCTTGTCTTCAGATTAATCCTCAGACCTCCACCCTGAACAAACCCCTTCTGCAGCCCCCATTGCCAAGCCCAGCCCCGGCATCTGGGCCCTGGCTCTCCGGCACAGGCTGCCCGTGGAGCTCTTCCAAGGGGCTCTGCAGCCCTCTGCAAGCATGAGCACAGCTGAGGGGAATAAATAACAGCCCCAACGTAAAAACCAGCCTTTTCTCACAAAGCAAAGTCTCAAACAGTAAATGAAGGGAAAGGAAGGGGAGGGAACGTGCCTGAGCAACCCCTCTGCAGCACCTCCAGCATGCACAGCGTCACTCAGCTGAGCAGGGTGCACGGCAAATAATACCCACTCCACTGTCCCCCCTGCCCCGGCACCGAGACCCCACACACCAGGGAATGCAGGGGAACAGATGGATTTTCCATGGGAAGGAGCTGTGACTGCTCCTTCCAGTTGAACATGTCAGCCCAGCAGAACCATGTGTTCAAACCATTAAACTGCTGCCTTTGCTCTGCCAGCAGTGAGAGGAGAGAGGGCTTTGAGGAGGGATATTCAGAGGGAAATGCTCCTCAGCCTGGCACAAGGCAGACAGGCCACAGGGATCCATGGCCAAAGCCTGAAGGCATCATTTGTATGTACCCAAACAACAAGGTTTTTCTCTTCCAGGTACTTCTTGTCCATGAGATGAAGTGACAGTAAAATACGAAATTGCATTAATGCAGCAGTAATCTCTCACACATGGGGCTGCCTTCACCTGGGCTCCTACACAAGTCCCTTGATAAGGAGTATCAGGTTTATAAAGCCAGCACATTTTGGAGGTTGTTCACACGTGGGTTAGGGGTTATTCCAGGGGTTAGGGGTTATTCCACTGGGGTCATTTCAGGCCAAAATCCATGAACAGCATTGAGCCAGACACACGGAGTTCTCAGAGATGAGGGTGTGGGCCATTAATTAGGGAAACTGACAGTGTTTAATCTCACTGCCTCAAGAATAAGGGACATTGAAGGTCCATGAATTGAGAAAATTTCATTTTAATACAAATACAATATTTCTCTCTCTATCTTTATTAACATCAGAAATATAAATAGTTCAACACAGACTGCAAAGGAGCCCCTGCCATGTTTGCTGCTGGGAGAGAAGGCCACAGCAGACATAGTGTTTGTTTACAAGGGATTGCAGGCTGAAATTGTCAACCACTTCCCCAATATCACCACAGAGCTGCCGGCAGAGCAGGCCAGGAGCTCAGCACGGAGTGGAAGTTGCACCAGGCATGTTCCAAGGCATCAAACCCAGCACCTACCCTCGCATTTAGGAGAGGAGATGCAATGCTGATGGGGCCAGGAGCACAGTCACCTGCAACACTTCAGTTCCCCTAAAAGAGAGGAATTCTTTTCCATGGAAATTAACAAAAAGCTTCTGTTAGCAGCAACGGGAAACAATTTAAAATCGTATCTTGCACGTAAATGAAAGTGCACCCCAAAAACACAGTAGTGGAAGGAGGCTGGGCCTGCAGAGTTCGGGTGGGAGTTGGCAGGGCTGATGCTGCCCGCAGCCCCCAGCTCCAGTGCTGCAGCCCTCATGTGAAGGTGCTTCCCAGTGGGATGTGCATGTCTGCAGGAGGGGTGTGCCATGGCCCACCTGCTTCTGGGTGCAAGTGTGCAGGGTCCTGTGCAGGAGTACCTGGTTTATTCCCAAAGGACAGGATTCACTTCACCTGGGCATGAGCTGCTCTGTGAAAGGCCTGGAGTCCACCACCAGATGTTACCTCCTGAGGGAGTGGGCAGAATGGGAAAAGCACAGCATCATCACTGGCAGGCAGCAGGAACCTAAGACAAACTCAGGATTTTTCTGCATTTCATCCCAAAACACTTTTCTTTGGGCTAAGTGATACTCTGAGTTGCTCGGCTGACCAAAACTTGTGAGCACAAGGCACAGAATTCAGATCATTTAAAAATGTAGGTATTCTACTAAACAACCCAGAACACCTCCCTAACATGGGAGGGAAGCATTCTGGGGATAGGTTTCCACAGAAGCAAAATATTTCCCGAGTAGGCAGAGGAACAAATAAGGTTTCAAAGGCTGAAGCCTTGGACAAGGCACACCTCACACCGCAGGCATGGTGCTCCAAGGCCGCTCTCCAGCCCAGCACTGCAGTGCACGGGGCGGGGCAGCCCTGGCTGGAGATGTCCTGCTGTGCTGGGTGCTGTGCACAGGTTATTGCAGGGCTCCCACACAGGTTCGTGTCTCTGAGCATCCCCTCATGCCACAGGAGAACCACGCGGACCATGTCCAGCTTTGTCGTTTCAGCCATACTGTTGAGGCGCCTGTTTACTTGGGAATCATATGTTTTCTGCCCTGGTCCTCACTGTATTCAGAACAGTTACTTAGCTTCAATAAGCCCCTTGTTAAAGCCTTTTCCTTTCTGTAATCTCATCAAACTAACCAAAAGGAGTTTGTTCTGAAATAGAGTCCCATTTTGTAACCTGGCTTCCTGGAGGAGCGCTCCCCATGCTCACCCGGCCCCTCCACCACAAAAGGGCTCTGCTTGTCCTAGCGCTGACAAAACACTCCGTCTGTTTGGGTTAGTCAGCAGGGGGTTAATGAAAAGCCCGGCCCTGGGGACTCCCACCTTATCTGCAATCATGAATTTATTGAAGAATGTGTTAATGTGCTGGATTTTATTCATCAGGGGTCAGGGCTTTTCAAATTCTTCCTCCCAGCTCCCCCTCTTTCCATCCCTCCCCAGCAAGCTCACAATGCTGTTTAAACAAAGGACTCCCAACACAAAGAGCAAATTTACACAGTAAAGTTTTCTTGCAAGCCCAGAGCAGAGTCTGGAAGAATTCCAGCTTTATAAAGAGAAAAGGGGGTGGGGGGAAGAAAGGGGGAAGGGAGACAGGGCATTTTGCAGAGGATAAAAGGAAATTGAGAAAAGTTCCCACCTCCTGAAGCTCAGCGCTGAATATTCTCCATCAGTTAACCCCGAAGCAGGAGGATGTTTTGGCAGAACATGAGCCCTCATAGCATCAAACTTCTCAGCCTCCTTCGAGATGGAGGCTGAAATGAATGTTTCAACATCACATTTAGGGCAACACTTCAACAGCTCCTTTGTCTGTGGATTGCTAACAGAAGCCCCTAAGAGGACACAGCAACCATTCACCAGGGCTCCTCCTCTGTTCCTTGTTTCACAGGTGTGACACAAGCTCCATCTAAAAGGAAATAACGAGGCTCAGCAATGGTGACAGGCTCAGCAATGGTGACACGGTGACACGTGTCCAAGGCCAAGTGAGAATGCAAAGGAGCCACTGATCCCACCCACCACACCCCACCCATGGGGCCACGTGCTGTCCCGAGACCAGGGACCCCCAGGGTCCTGTCAGAGCATCCCTGGCACCTCCCACCCAGGTTTGGCAAAGGCCCAAACCGACTGCTACAAAACAGTGCTCCATCACCTCGAACGTCATTGCCGCTCCACAGCTGCAGTAAAGGGATGTTTGGTTGGTTGCTTTTATTCTTTTTCACTAAAAGGTTAAGGCCCCCCACTACTCTGTTCATTTTGGTTGTGCTGGTCAGAGCTCTGAGCGTTAGAGAACAGGGCACAGTCCTGCACCAATGAACCAAAGATAACCTACATGATTTTCTTCAGGTCTTGTCACCTCCACTTCCTTCACTGTCATTAATGAGCTCTCGAAACATCTCAGAAAGGAGAACTTAGAACAGACATTACCCTCATCCGCACCTCTGTCCTCTGGGTGCAGCCTTACAGAGCTCACCTGAGCAGGGAGTTTTCAAACATTTTACAAGCAAAATATATGTGATATTATTTGCCATAACACTAAAACTGCTGGGGGGGCTACAAACTGGTCCCCAGGCAGGAAAGTAATCACTTCAGGCAAATGACCTAGGGACTTTTGGAAATAATTAATATTAAAAGAAACCCATCATAATTCTAGTTTCTAACAACTTTCTCAGACAAAAGGACGTTACTCATTTCTGCGAAACTTTCATTCCTGTGTTTATTTACCTTGGTATTTATGGAGAGAGATGCCTTCTGTCATATTCTCATAGCACCAGCAGCGATCTGCAAGCAGCTCACCCCAACAGCCCAGCAAAAGGGGGTTTAAACGACTCTGGAGTCACACACAGGAGCCCCCAAACAGCACCGCAGGAATGTTGGCTGGCACTGCAAGGGCAGAGCTTCCCCGCTGCCACACGGCTTCGCGGCGGCCACGGAGGGGCTGAGCAGATCTCAGCACATGGGATCCAGCTGCACTGCCGATGGATTCCTGACTGCTGAACATACAATACATATTTACAGAGTCTCCTCCGTGACAGGAATTCCAAAGCCTCATGCAGAAAGTAACTCAAAGGACGTAATTAAATCAGTTAAATGGCTCGGGCAAAGAGACGCAGCTACAGATTCCAACTCTCGGCACAGTCACGGGCCACAGGAAACGATTAGGAGAGCAAGAACTGTAAAAGCTCCAGGACCAAGCGCTTGCTTTTCTTTACTTAATAAACTATAATCCGTGCTTAACACTGACACAGACCAGGTGAGCCTCTGAGCACAGTGCCCCAGGATGAAGGCGAGTGTTTGGGATAGGCAGGCACCGTGCCAGCATCAGCAGAGGTGACATTACCAGGTGACAAGTAAAGCCAGCGTCAAGAGCAGAAATCAAAGACCAGTCAGTTGATTTTCATCTGTTAATGTGATGTGCAGCAAACAGTGAGCTCCTGCTGCCTTTTGGAAGCAGGAGCTTGGGGCAGAGCATTGCTGGAGCAGGAGGGGCTGCTCCAGCTGCTGGCAGAAGCAAAGGGGCCTTTGCACAGTGGGAGATCTGGGAGCCAAGAAACGGCCTCGTGTGGTGGGAGAGCCGTGTGAATCCAACCATTAACAGAGCTCGTGGTCAGTTTTACTGAACAACTAGGACAAAGCAGAAGCAGTGCTGAGCAGGGCTGGGGGCTTGGGGAGCTGCCCCGGGGGCTGCTCCCACTGCCAGCGGCTCCAGGCATGGTCCAGCTCCTCTGGGCAAGCTCCAGTGACAAGAGGAGAAAGAGAGACACTGCCACAGAGAGACAGCACACAGAGGAGAGCAGGACAGCCCCAAGAATCCCTTGGCAGCATCTGGGCAGAGCTACACGGTCGTCTCCACCAGTCAGTAGCAAAGAGGGTACCAACAACCTCAGTGTACAGACAGGGCCACCACCCTGCAGTGCCTCTGAGGACAGGCTGGGCGGTGGTCAGGACTGCCAGTGGAAATGAGGAACACCAGGAGCTTTTGCTGCCCAGCCAGTCCTCAGTCTCATGGGGGAACTGCCTGGGCAGAGGGGAAGGTCTTATCTTCTGTGGGCTTCCCTGCAGAGCAGGGACTGCACAGCTGCCACGAACGCTGCCTTTCTTCCTCCCTCAGGATCAAAAAGAAGTAAAACTTTAAAACCACCAATCCTGCTGGGTGGAGGGTCACCACTGATGGCAGAAAGGAAACGGGAAAGCGAAGTGCACCCCAAACCTCCCGGGAGCCCCAGGGAGCCACAAGTGCTTGAGGGTTTCCCCAGATCATGGGCAAATTTGTACCATCACGAGGCCCAGGACTTACATGAATGTGATGAACAGTATCAGTTCACTTCTTCACATCCCTGGGGAAAAAGGACTCACTACAAAAATCAACAAACCTGGTATGAAATATAGAGTAGCCACCATTAACATCATATTTATTGTTATTTAGTTGCTCAGTAAAACATATACAGATATGTACAATATGCAGGAATACAGAAGACTGCACTTTACATATTTAAAAAAAAAAGAAAGAAAAATAACACTCAATTTCATGAGCTATTGTCACAGTCTTCCAACCAAGCATTTAGGAAATGAATTTAACAAGAATTTAAAAAAAAAAAAAAAGAAAAAAAAGAAAAAAAAGATTACAGGATTGCCTAACACACAGCAGAGTCAAGTTTTCATATTTTACATGTGCAATAACATTTTTCAGAAGAGTTTGCTAATGCAGTACGGATTACCAGTGTTTTGAGGTTTTTCTTTTTCTTTTCCATGAACCAAATTTAGTACAAAGAAATAACATCCTTTTGCTTAAGGCTGTTTTAAAGCTGTAATATTCTTGGGTAGTGAATAGTGATAAAGTTATAACTGCCGGAAATCAGAGCCTGCAGTTTCATCAGTTAGAACCTATGAACGGATGGACTCAAAGCAACAATTTTAATAGAGAATTTCTAAGACAAAATTAGACTATTTCCTCCATTAGCCTTAAGCATTAAAGAAGAAACAATTCTATAAAAATGGGTTATGCTCTTACACACCATCCCTTGAACAGCTGTGAATCCAGTAGCTGACAAAACCTTACACTGCAGCTTAACAAAATAAGTCAAATGTACCAGTTTGGTTTCTGTTGTCCCCACCCTCCCAGTGCCCATCCCACTGCTGTGCTCACCTCATCCCTTCCACCTCCCAAAACTGGAACTTTTTGCCTTATTGGTGGTGCCTGGAAGTCCAGTCCCGATCCCAGGTTCCGAAGGGCCAGCCAGCCCCAGAGTGACCATGGAGACCAGAGGACCTGCACAACTCCCCAGGTGATCCAGGTGACAAAATTCTGGTGCTCATCCCCTTCCACCCTCAGACACTGTGAAAACCTTAACTAAGTAACAAGCCTCAAGCCCCTTTACTGATGCTCAAACAGCAGAGAGCAGGTAACCCCAAGAGAATGTGATCTGGAGAAAATTCACAAGAGTATTTAATGAATGAGGCCTATTCTGTCCTTTTTTGGCAGAGGTATTTTATCACTCCTCCCAACTGAAATGCAAGAGAAATTTTGCTCAGTTTGCTATGACATTGTAACTTGCAGACTAAGCACAGGGTTTCTTTTAAGAACCACAGAGGGAGCCAGGGCACAGGGCCAGGAGATGGGGGACGTCCTGGCTCCCCCGACCCAGCCCCGAGGCTGCGTGGGAGCCTCCGGCGCCAGGCCGGCCAGGGAGAATCCCCACGGCAAAAGGCAAAGCCACATTTTAGCTGTTGTTCACAATCCAAAGCAGATTGTGCATCGTACCACCGGTCTTTGGCTTCTTGTACAACCGTCCTCCATCTGGAAGCCATGTAGGACACACAGAAGGGAGGTTTCGCCCTAGCATTTGGGGAACACCGATCTGATAAAATTCCCTCCCTGTTCACCCAACTCAGCCCCTGAAGGAAGCGAGCTTTGGGCACAGGGCTCTGCAGCAAGCAGAGGTCAGACCTCAGTGCAGCTCAGCCCTCCCACTGTTCCCTCAGTCTCCCACTGCTGTCTGTGCCCGAGTTTCCCTCTTCTTAAGAGTGCAACTTACCTCTTCCACAACTGGCTTTTACCTACAACTCCCAAACATGTTTCAGTTGGAATATTATTATTCAGAAAATGACATCATTTCCATTCTTACCATGTCAGGCCATGCTGACACTTCATGAGTGTTAAAAAAACTGATCAGTGCATTCAGTGTAAAATTAATGGAGAAAATGGGTACAATTAAATTACTGCAGGTACCACCAGTTCTGTGACAAAGCTTGAGCCTTCTGTATATGCTGTCAGTACCACATCCCCAGGTGATGAGCAGGACATGATGCCCGTCCTGGTCAGAATGTAGAGTTTCTGTTCTGATCTTTGGCAAAAAGCAACAAAACCCTAAAAGCACAGGTTTGGTTGGTCCTGGCATCGCCAACAGCTGCCTCAAGCAGAGCTCTTTCAATCAAGATCAAATGGACAGGTTAGCAAGAGTGTGTGTGACTGTATGACTCAGTAAAACTCCACGGCCAGCGAGCCCAGCACACAGGCAGCCACTGCCTTAACTCCTCACTCTCTGACCGTCCCAACCCCGCACTGCGCCCACCACCCGGAGCAGAGACAGCGGCGGCCGAGCGCCACAGCTTCCACAGCTCCACGCTGCACAGCTCCTGGAGACACAGCCCTGGGCCTCAGGACACCCCGGCCTCCTCATTTCACAGGATTCCACTGATTTTTAAGGAATCTGCCTTTCCATAAGCAAGTGAGAAAGCAAGTTCCAAGCGGATGAGAACAACACTCCAGGAGAGAAGGGCAAGCTGCTGAGAATGAGCCAGCAGAACTGGGTGGTGCGACCGAGCCACGACAGTTCCACTCAAACGGGGATTTCTCTTTAAAAGCATCTGAACTCGGTGTTCCCTGACAGGTTCCTTCCCGTGGCACAGGGTGTGCATCCCTGACCTCAGGAAGCCTGAAAAACCTGTTCTCTTCAGTGCAGCAGGAAAAACTAAAAACAAAGCACAAGGCAAGGGGCTGCACTCTGAGCAGGAATGCCACCAGACTGTGAACTTGGCCGAAATTTTCAGCTGTAAGTGATGGAACACAGTAAGTACCGTCCTGGCATCACCCCAGGGCCCCCTGCTGCAGACTGAGCCCCCCACAGCAGCACACATGCTCTGCCAGGCACAGAACACCCGTGCTCTGCTGACAGGATTTAAAATCAAACGTACTTAGGTAAGCCAGGACTTGAGGAATCACAGGCAAAGAGGCACCTTCCAGAAGGGGGCTGGCAGTGATTACTAGGCGATACTTTACCGGGGACGGTGACATTTTATTGCGGGTGCGGGAGGAGCTCTGGGCTCCTGGTCGCACACCCCCACAGAGGTACAAACCATCCCAGCTTTTTGATCCAAACCAAGTGGGTGTGAGGCAGCTCCACAGCCAGTTGCTTCAGGATGGGCAAAAATCCTCATCCTCGTGGAAGCTCCAGCTTTAATACAAAGTAAAACAATATTGAAAACCAAGATTAAAAACTATCCAAATTTATCCAAAGTCAATTCATTGACCAGACCCATAAATCAATCCATGCATGGTTAATAAGAGCACATTCAAATCACATTTCCAAACACTGCGAGTCTCTCTGAAGCCACATACGCCCGAGAGTGAGGATTCCAGACCACCCTTGGCTTTTTAGGCAGAATTTCCTCTCCATTGGTGTCTACTGAGAATATTACGTCAAAATAATTAAAGACCCAGCACAATCATCAAAGATAAAATATAAAGCAGTCTTCAACTCTGTCCCTTCAGCAGGGACACATTTGTGAAATCATGAATAAATAACCCTAGAGAGGCCAACCTTTATTTCACAACCACAACCAAACCCTCCAGTGCTGTTCCTGAGCTCCAGGAGCTGTAGGAGGCAAGCTGCTGGCACGGGGCAGGACGGGGCCACTCCTGGGCACAGAGACACACAAATAATGGACAGTGTTACGTAAAACCACCGGAGAATCAGCATATCGTGTCAGTTGTGGGTTTATCTGGTTTGCTTCCAACTTTCGTCTCGAATGAGCATTATCTAGCCCGAGCAGGAAAGTATGGCTTTCCTTTTATTGTGTGCATCCAGCAACGCTGTTCTTCAGTGCGTGGCAGAAATGGGGCCTTGAACGAGAGTTTGAGGGGGTCTAACATGAGGTCTCCCTGCCCTGGCAGATTAGGAAATGCTGCCCCTGGGCACACAGTCCCCTGCACCCTCCAACCTGGGCTGTCCCTGACCCCTGCCACTGCACTGGGACCTGTTGTGGCAGGGGCTGGGGAACCCTCAGATAAGTGCAGGGGACACTGGACCCGCTGCCAATCAACATCATCTTTCTGCAGCTTAAAATGGGCCAAAAATGGGCAGGGAGCAGGGGATTCTTTTCTCCAGTATCAATAAAGTGGGAACTGCAGGAGCACCACTAGGCCCAGGCAAGCAAGATGGAGCCCGGGCCTTTGGAGGAGGAGATAATGAGTCTTGACCATTAAGCAAACTTACTATTAGACTTATTTAGAAAAACCTCTCCATACCTTCCCTGCTGTGCCTGAACCAGCCTGTTCATGACAGAGCTCCATCCCAGGGCTGCGCCCAGGTACACAGAGCAAGGAGCGTCCTGGCCTCACCAGGAGGCACAGAGCAAAAGGAGGCTGAACCTTTCTAGTAGCAGAGCCTCATTCTCTCAGGAAAGGGCAGGTCCATGCCTGAACATTCAACAGAGCATCAACTGCTTGGTTTGTGACTGGCAAAGGCTGGGTGTCACTGTAACATATGATTTAATGCTAACCATTTCGCTTTCACTGGTGTTTATTCCTGAACTGCTGCTCCTCAGGATCACCATCCTAATAAGCACTGAAAAAAGCAAAACAAAACAAAACAAAACAAAACAAAAAAGAAAAACAAAGCAAATGAGGAAGAAAAGGAGGAGGAGGAGGAGGAAGAGGAGAATCTTTGTCTTATTATGACATACGTGACTTGGACACACACAGAGATGAAAAAGGAAAAGGCCTCATCTATAAATGTATGCCAAGGTTACAGAATAATGGGAAAAAGTGGTCTAGCAGGAAAATCTTAAGCAAAAGTGTGCTAACTGCAGAAGGGTTAACACTGGTAACATACTGTGGCAGAAGATTAAAAAAAAGTTGAGGTTTACTTTAAATTAACCCTTTCCAGTCCATATGCCACTAAGCAGGTACCAACCTAGAAAAATAGTCCACCTAGCAGTAGCGGCCCTTTGAAATTAAAAAAAGAAACAAAAATAATTTCTTTTGTTCAAGTCAGGGCAGCCACAAAAGTCCCGAATCTGTTGGAGATGTCCGAGTGCAGGGACCTCCACGTCGGCACCGCAGTCCGGCCCTTCGCCTCGCCCACGTCGTCCGTGCAGTGGACCGAGAGGCACTGCAGGTGGGTGCCCGTCTGCGCCGCCGCCGCCGAGGTCTTGCTCGGGGGAAGGTCGTGGGCTGGAAAGGGTTCACAGAGAGAGGTTAGGAGACCCGTGACACGCAACCCCATCAACTCACAGCCTGCCAGTGGCATTGCCACACCCTCTCCCCACCTGCCGCGCCCCTCTCCTGCATCCCCGGCTCCGCTCTGGGGATGCCGAGTCACCACCACCACCATCACCGTATGGCTCCCCCTCCCCACCCCGAAGGGAGATCCCGTGGCTGGTTTTTCACTGGGCCGGAAGAACACCACCTGAGAGAAACCAGTGATATTTCTGAACGCCAGGGATGGACCTGGGACCGATGAATGTCTCCTAAAACCGCAGCAGAATCAGGAGCTCTCCTTCGCCGTGAACCCTCCGCTGTTGGAAAGGGATGCTGAAACACCTCCAAGCAGGAAGCAAGCCCCGAACCCTCCATGCCCTCGTGGTCAGTCCCAGCATCGGTCTCCCTGTTCCCTTCTTTTAAAGGAGCACCGTGATAATATTTTTCTTAAAATTTCTTTCATTTTAGGACTTTGTATGATCTTTAGCTATCATTAGTTTCTGTTAACCACAGAAATACAAGACTTCAACCGAAACAACCTAAACAATGTCCCTGGGCCATTTTCCTCTGGATTTTACAGGTAATGTGAAGAGCAGCTAAAATGGGTGGAACATGATAAAGATGTCAAAAACCAGCTGTGAATGTTAAACATCTCAGGACTTTTCCTCCCACCACCTTTCTCCTGTTCCACAAAGCAAAGCAGTGTGGGGATACCACACTTCATGGGGCAACTCATTACTTTCACTGAACCTCCTGCTATACCAGACACAAAACCAGAACTGAACAGCTTGTTACACAATAATATTAAAAAATAATGCTAAACTAGCCTGGAAGTCCCTGGTTTAAACTGGAAAAGGTTTTTAATGCTTGATTATAACAGCATGTCAGAGATGCTCATATCTAAAACAGAATAATAACACCACACAGGAACTACCAAGAACCTGGGGACATGATGCAACAAATGCTGGGAGAAGGAACCAGGCTCCAGAGCAGCGCTGCTGCCTGCTCAGCCCTGCTCTGTGTTAATGCAAATGTGCAAAATCCACACACAGCTCCGCTGCACACCTCAGCCGGGCCCCGCACTCACTTTTCTCCAGACACCCTCCTGTGCTGCTCCAGTCAAGAATCCAGCAGCAGCAGGGCAAAGGTGCTCACACTATCTACACTCAAATGGATTCCAGCTCCCTGCAGTTGGCGTTGGGTGTTTTTAGTCAGTTTTCATAAACAGGCAGCACCGAAGGGCTGAGCAGAAGTACAGAGTAGAGGCGGCCATGTGATACCCAAAGTTCCAGCAGGCAGAGAGGTGTTGGCACAGATGCCTTCCCAGCACATGGAACTTCTGCTCTTCTTTCCTGCCACCCCTGAGTCCCATGGCTTTGGGAAAACCACAGGGCGAAAACCCCAGACTCCCTGAATAACTGCTCTTTGATCAGGTGATCAAATTTAACTTACTGTCCCAAATGCAAATATACCTCTGATTTTTTTTTTTTATAAAATATTCAACACTCAGATGGGATTGTGCAGAAAATTGTGAACAGGAAATGTTTTCCTTACTCGTATTTGTTCACAAGACACACAGTACCCACTGTTTTTATTCTTAGGTCTCCCTGACTGCACAGGACATGCTGGGCTCGGCACAGGAAGAGCCAGCGCCTCGAGATTAGTCCTTGTGACAGCAGCTCTCTTCCTCTCCTCCAGAGAAAGAGGAAAGAGTCCCACAGCTGAACTGCTGCCACAAGGGGCCCAGGGGTCCCAGTGGTGTTTCTGTAAGGGCTGCAGGAGACCCCCCACAGCTGAGGACTCCAACAGCCAAGGCAGAGGCGGCAAATTCTCAGGCTGGGATCGGAGCCAGAGCTCTGCTGCACCAGCTCTGCAGGCACCCCAACACCTTGAACAGAGCAGGTCCTCAGCAACGACTACGTGAACAAGTTCATGTGCCACAAGCAATTAAAGAATAAAAAATTAGGCTTATTTGCTTGCAAATCAGCAAATTATTTCTAAGCCATTTGCCGTGGATAAAATTCATAAGCAAACTACTGATAAAGAAATCAAAGCCAAATCTATCCCACAGGGATGAACAGGATTCATTGGCTTGAGAGGACAACCTAAGTAAAAGAGGTGAGCAGGAACTGAGCCTCAGTTTGCAAAGCCAATACTGACTGCCACTGTCCACACAAGCCTTGCTCACCATGGGACACCACTGCGGGAGCTCCAGCTCTCCTGTCTATCGTTAACGAGCACAGAAAATGACGTATTCAAATCCAAAACAAAGAGAGCTCACAGCAAAGCTTGCACTAGCACAAGAATTCTCAAAGCCAGTCTGGATGGTAATTTTCAGTGCAATTTACTTTCTTCCAGTATTTCTGTCTTGACAAAGGTGTGACACTTTCCAGAAAAAACCTTTGTAGCAAAAAATTGAAGTTGTGCTGATCCACCTGATGAGAATTATGTTCTTAAGCATGAGATACTGCCAGAACAGTAACACACTCCCAGCAGACCTGTTTCACCAGCCATCCTCTCTGCCTCCTCCCTCCCTCACAGCCACAGTGTCCTGGCACTCCCCAGCCACAGAGCCCATGGTCCAGAGCAGTTCTGTTAGCTGAGATGGATGTGACTCTGCACGTTAAAATTAGTCAGGTAACGCAAGATGGTGTCACCACATCTTTGCCTCGCAGCTGCCAAGTTCCAGATAAATCATTGTCAGTCATGAAGTACCTCACTGAAAGCACAGAATTTTCAAACAAATTATCTTTAAACTGCACAGCTGCCTCTATTAGCAACTACTGCAAGAAATTTGTGTTATTAAAAAAAGCAGAACGCTTCTAATAAGGGCCATCCTCCACACCCAAGATCTTGAGATGGTCTGGGTGGAGACTTCCCCTCCAAACCAAAGGACATGACACGAACCCGGGACCGAGAGAAGTACAACCACCCTGAGCAAAGGACAGCGCGTGCCGCTTGGGAACAGCAAATGCTGAAGCAGAAGTAAGAAATCAAACATTATAAGTAAGCTCATGTCATGTTCACATGAAAGGCATGAAACTCAAAGCAGTAAAGTGACCAAAGACCAAAAGAACTCTGGAAATGGCTCACCCATGATGGTGTCCTTCCCCACCGCTGCTGGTGATGCTGTGGTGGTCCCAAGAGCCAGTTTGCTTTTAGGAAGAGCTTCTGACCAAGCTTTACCCTGCCAAACACATTCCAGCCATTCAGCCCCAGACAAACAGCGAGAAGAGAGCGCCCGGCCAGGCTCCTCAGCCTCCCTCCAGGCCCGACCCTCTGCTCTGACCTTGCACATTTAGGAAGCTGCTCTTTCGTTCTGCTCTACTTTGCAAAGGCACACAGCCTTCAGAAACAAAAGGTTGCTGTTTGTTTGTTTGTTTACACAGCATTAATGGCAGCGTGGTGACTAACCCAGGAGCCTGGCCAGCAGCCTTGGAGCCTGCAGCTGGGACACAGGAAGAGAATCGGGAGTTCTGCTCCACAAAAAAAATTCAAGACACACACTACAGACTGCTTTCCCGTATCAGCTCAGGAAAAACACATTTCTCTAGTGAGGTTAGACCCTGGCACTCACCTTGCTCTGCAGACAGTGTGTGTACACACCTTCAGTCCCTCCAGCTTCCTTCTCCCTTTTTCGTGAGCCCTGAGCAGTTAAGCTGCTCCATAAAGCCTCTTTTGTCATGTAGCATCTTCTTATGCATTATTAAAAACAAACGTGTTCTCTTAACTGTGACAACCCCACCGAGCACTGTGCAAACCCAGAGGCATCCCAATTTTTAAGTAAAATAATCCCATTAAAAACGAGTTCACCTGCACAGCTACCACACATTGCATGCATCTTCTCGGCAGAGAGGAGGCTAATTGAGGGAGGGCTGGTGTAGCCAAGGCAACTGCAGATGCTACGCTGAGACACCGGGAGCTGATGCTGCTCTTCAGGTGCTGCTTATGCCATCCTTCTCATTTTTGCCAAAATCACCACCAACAAAAGGACGGAAAGCAGTGAGACACAGGAGTGAGAGCACAGACACAGTCTGGTAGGGGTCTGGTTGGGAGTGGGTTCCACTCCACATTTCAGCGTTCCTGCGAGATTGAAGTGACAAACAGGAGGTGAAGATCCCTAGAATGGCTCCTTGCCCCAGGGCTCATCCCTTACACTTCTTCACCGCTCTGACACAGCCTCAGCCGCCCGCGCTGCCCAGGGTCCGGCTGCCCGGCACAGCACGGCCCCGCCGCCGCCCTCGATGGCCAGCCAAGCGTGAAGGCCCTGGATTGCTACTGATCTTGTTAAGGCTGAATCTGAGGATTTGGCCAATAACACTATATTCCCTGATCAGAGATCTGTTTCCCCTCTACCATCTGATAACCACTCTTAAAGGACGCGTTAATGGGCTTCCGTTCACTCTGTGCCCGTTAAGCAGAGGCCGAGCTACCATAAGAGGGAATAGATTTGAGTAATGATCCCTTATGAGGCAGCAAACCTACATATAGTGTTTAAAATTATTCCCTTAGGACAAGATGTTTTTCACCAAATCTCCCACATGACAGTTTGACATATTGGTTCAGGCACATAGCTCTGCATTTGTACACAGCACAGAAGCATCTTTTCTCAGTTTTTGAGAAAAATAAGGTCTGAAAACATCTCATGTTTCCCTGGACACTGGACCTAGTCTCCACAGATTAATTTATTCCTGAAATTGTATTTTTAAACACTCCCAAAATTTTATTTTTAAACACAACTAGTTCATTTGTGTTGATAAACAATCTCCTTCCTCACCTCTGCGGCACTGACAATGTCCTAGACAAAGGCATTTTCTTGACCCTGGAATAAAAGGAGGCAACGGCTTGCATTTGTTCATAGACACAAACATGGCATCTGCCACCTGCTTACACCGTAAACTTGCACCACTTTCAGGTGCCTTCACCCCTGGTAACCCGTGCCCACTTCGGGCTGGATGTCTCTGCTGTTCCCAACGCTTGGAAGGCACAGGCTGCCTCCGGCCCCGGACTGGCAGCACCCAGCTCTGCTGGCACTCGAGGAAAAGCCCCAGCTAACCATTACTAGAACATTGCTCTTACTTTGATTTTACTTCATTTACTCTGTGTAATCCCTGCCCATAAGACACTTAAAGGTGCTGCTCTCCCCTGCTGCTCTCTGCTCTGTATGCACAGAATTCAGTGTTGGTGGTTAAGGTGAACAGCTGATGCCAAGGACTCGTCACAACGAGCTCAGCGGAAATGAGGACAGGTGACTCCTCACGTTGCTGACCAGAAGCACTCTGCAGAGACACCCCAGCTCCAGGGTATCGGCCACATTTCACTCGATGACATTTCAAGAAGCCATTTGGCTTGGTCAGCCCCTCAATTTATTGTCAAGGCCCAGCCAGCTGAGCGCTCTCTGAGAGCCTTTCTCACGAAAGGAGGGAAGGCTCTTCATCAAACATGCGTGCACAGTGCTGAGCACCGTCCCACAGCACTCATATATCCCGCAAACCAGGATTAAACCTCTGACTTTGCTGCAATACAGACAAGACAGCACTCACCCAAAGGCATGGCACACCCAGGCTAACAGTCTGTTCACCCTTAATGCTGTTTGCTGCCCACCCCTTCATCAGCCCATCAGCTCCGGCAGCATCCTCTGGTCCTCACAGCCCCTTCCTCCACAGACAGCTTGATTAATTGGAGGTGCCTGGGGCTCTAAAGGGAGCATGTATCAGCCCATGCTGCAGAGATGTTTATTTTGTTTTCAGTGGTCTCCAAGCTGGCATGGGGCTCCATCAGAGCTCGCTGCTTGCACAGAATTCAGATAACAGGAGACACATAGCGTTTGCTGCAAATACATATTTTTCTTTTTTCTCCCTTGACCTCTTTTCCTGCTCCTGTTTTCACCAGGAGCAATGGAAGGATGTGCACGCCATGACAGGGAGGCTGCCCAAACCCACGGCAGCGTTAAGAGTTTGCTGTCAGGCTGTAGGGTTACAGTCAGACTGTGAACCACATGCTCACAGAAAGAAACCGAAGAAACTGGTGAAAAAAATGTGAAGTAGGAAAAATGCTAACCCTATCAATGGAAAAGACGGCACTTATCTTACGTGTAGCATGACCTTGAAGACACAGAATGAAGGATGTGTGGATGAGGACAATGACATTGCTGTTCTAAAAACCACATTCCCTCCACTGTGCCAGGAGGAGACAAGAGATGGGGAACACACTGCTCCCCACCTTGCTGCCACTGCCCAGCAGGAGAGCGACACGCCACCATGGCTTCACAGGCAAGTGTGAAACTGCCTACACCTATTTATTTCTCTGAAGGCTACTGTTAAATCATTGTTTTCCAGCTCTATGACTCTCCAAGAAGAAAGGTAAGCTCTGCATCCCTGGAGAAGCCAGAAGCTCTGGGCCTTGGGACAGCACCAGCTCCAGTACCTTGCTAGATGGCCACAGGGACAACGGACTGTTTCTAACTCATATCCTTCCTCTCTTTTGGCTACCTTCAGTTCCTCTTTTCAGTTTAACACACTGACTCTCAGGCTGGCTTCCCTGCAAAACACAAACCGCAGAGGGGGCTCCTGCCTACCCCCCGGTGAAGTGGCTGATGTTGGGGTTTGGTTCTCACAGAACAAAAGACCATTCTGGCAAACCAGTAGGTCCCAGCCCAACTGCAGTGCTGCTGTCTGCCAGTGTGGTCCTGCCCACCCCATGCAAGTGAACCACAGCTTGTCTGTGACAGCCACGGAAAACTGAGCTTCCAACCAGGGCCAAACCCAACCGCACGGCTCCAAACTGCTGCTCAGCTCCCGGTGCCATCACCAACCCTGTGCTCTCCTCAGCTCTGCACGGTATGAGAACTGTGGCCCTGCCCAAGCAAGGAAAACTGGCATCAAAAACCAAACCAAATCAACTGCCACCAACAGTCAAACAACGTCTGGACGTTTCCAAGAGAAAATAAACGTGAGTCCGGCAACTGCAGCCCATTCCAGCACAGCCAACTCAACATTCACAACATCCATACGCTGCCATCCAAAACCAGTGAAGCCTTGGGGAGCTCCAAGTTATTTTCCAGGGTCTGTCCTCACTTCCATGGCAGGAAAGAATATTGGCTGACTGATCCTGTATTTTTTGTGCTGCTAGCATACATCACCTGCTTGCACTAACTAAATGCTCTGAGCCTATTTTCACCAAGAATGACAAATGACACATCCGCGATGAGTAAGGAAACGCTGGGTTTTGCTTTCAAATTTATTTCATATGTACGCAAACTATCACATGACAGCTTTACACACAGCTCCAGCCCATGCAAAACCCATCTCCTGACTGCCAGAATGCACAAGCAAACGAAAGGTTTTCCATAAAATCCAAATTTTCTGATTGCACAGAAGTCACATGAAATTGTTCAGTAAGCCCCCACTTAAATAAAACCAGTTCTGGACACTGTCTAGTATTATTTCAGGACAGACCAAAATTGAAAAACGATGCTACTTAAATGTTCTGCATTAAATCACCACCTGGACATTTCACACAGAGTAGGCCTCCAAAAATAAGATAAAATGCCCACTTTCACTAGCAAGGGAAGGGGTGTACCAATGGATTTGTAAAGGCAGTGAATAGCTCATGATTATGCACAGAGCAAACAGAAAAGGAAACACATAAATTCCAGCATTCCCTCATCAGATTTGTGCAAGAGCTTTGACACAATTGTGGGGAGAAAAATAGTTATTACAGTAATAAGTAGGATATTTAAGCCCTGCAGATTATACCTGGAAAACTATTTTCCTTAAGTGAAAACAGAATGAAAGATGAAGATTCCCTTCAAAGAACCTTCTTTGTGGTCATTTAGTTTCAGGATGCAAATTAAATGAGCACTTGTTAGCCAAGCAAAAGAAGGGAACTAGTTCTGAAATATTATCGGTCTCTTGTGAGGCTCAGATACAGTTGGCCAAAGACTTTTAGGTGTTTTGTCGCCTTGCTTCCCAAGAGCTCCCCAAGGACCAGTGTTCTCACATCCCAAAACCAGATCTGCATCCAGCCTGGCTGCCAGGGCCAGGACAGGGATCTGCTTGGTCCTTCCATCTCCTCCCTGGCTCTGCCCGCAGCTCCCGGAGGTGCCTCTGCCCCATCTATAACTCACAATTACGAGAGACCGTAACACAAAACTGCCACAGGCAAAGTCAATCTCTCCCAGGGGCCTCACACATCTGAGGCTCCTGCACACCAAGAAACGGTGATCATGTGCAGTAATGCTTGGGGTTAAACCACACAAGTTCAAGGATATTCCTGAAAATACAGTGGGAGTTTACCAAAGGTTCACATTAGTGAGAAGAACCAGCATCAAGGATCATTAGCTCTTTTATGCCATTTATTTATAGCCTACCTTGAAACACACCCCACTTGTCTTTAGGACATCTACAGCTGAAGTTTGGTGTCTGAGGGGTGAATGAGGAGACTTTGGGAAACAGTGTTCATGAAAACAAAAGGTGCTCAAGCAACTTTACCCCTCACAGATAAGAGAAAACTGAGACCAGAGACCCCAGGTCAAAGCTGGCACCTGCAGAGACACAGTTCAGAGATGGACAAAACAGGCTGAACGGGGCTCTAAGCACCTGGTCTAGTGGAAGGTGTCCCTGCCCACAGCAGGGGTGTGGAACGAGATGAGTTTTAAGGTCTCTCCCAGCCCAAACCATTCTGTGATGCTATGGGCACTCCTTGACCTGCTCTGTGCTCAGCAGCACCGACTGCTTGACACCTGACACTGAAAAAACAGGAGGCTCCAAATCACTGTTTGCAAGTTCCTTGCAAGTAATTCACAGGCAAATTCTAAAGAATCTGCAAGAAATAACTTAAAAAAGCAGAATTGTCAGGAGGCCTGAGCTTCTTAAAGAGGGGTCAAAATCTCTGCTGGAAAACAATTATGTGCAGGCAAATCAGACTGAGAGCTGATACTATCAACACAGCACTTCCTGGGCAAATTCATGCTAGATTAGATCTATTCTGATGTAGAAAAATCCCAAATTCTGGCATACCCCAAATTTTGACTACAGAAAGAGATGGAAATGTCATTGTCATATAATGGATTTGGCATATTCAGAAACATCCCCTACAGCAGCAAAAAGGTGTGGGGATTGAGCCGGGGCCCAGAAATCTGACGGAGGAACAGGGTTTGATTGAACAGCATATTTAAAAATTAAATCCATTTGAAGGAAAAGAAAAAAAAATCATCAGAAGAAATGCACGACCATGTGAGGAGGAATGGCAGTGAGGGAAATTCAGCATTAAAAAAACCACGCAAAGAAACCTGGCGTTCTTAGGTATGGCTGTAAGTGCCACTATTAGGATAAGAAAAATATAAGCTCATCTTTTCCTTCCAATTGTCACATCACTGTGGAGAGTCTTCATGAAATTCTCAGAATAGCAACGAATCAGGAGCAAACAGCTGTTCAAGCAGGAAAGTCACAGGTAGACAGACTTTCCTTGCTTCAACAAAAAATTAACTCTAAAGTTTCACAGGTCAGTAAATCAACAAAATGGGCCTGTACAACACAGGACGAACAGCCTCATCTTCCAGCCCAAAGCTGATATACGGGCCTGTGTTCTCCTTCCGGCCATATGCTCACGTGATTTATGACCCACAACAATTTCAATACTCCTGGAAAATGAAAGAACAGCAGACAATCAGTTCATCCCACTATGCTGGGGATTGTGTGGGCTCTGCCCTGCGGCACCTCCCCAGGGAGTGGGGTCCAGAGGCACCAGCTGCCCCTGTCAAGGGCAGGGGAGGGGCAAGGAGCTGAGCAGCACCCAAGCACTGGCACAGAGAGCACAGCACATCCCCAGGACTTCACTGCATGGAGCAGCCCACAGTGGCTTCAAGGGGGAATGTCTTCCCTCTGAGAGAGGGCAGGGTTAGACTGGATATTGGGAAGAAATTATTAACTCAGCAAGTACTGAAGCACTGGAACAGGTTGCCCAGAGAAGTTGTGCCTGCCCTATCTCTGAAAGTGTTCAAGGCCAGGCTGGATGGAGCCTGGAGCAACCTGGTCGAGTGAAAAGTGTCCCTGCCCAGAGTTGGAATGAGATGACCCTTCCAAGCCACGTAATTCTCTGATTCTCTTCTATGAGTCTGATTCATTCCTGTCCCGTTTGCAACTATGGGTGTTTGTGACAGCTGCTGTTAACCTGGTCTAGATTTGGTCAGTGCAGAAATACAGAACATCCCACTAGCAGGGTGTAAGGACCTTGTAATCTCTACCTGCAACTGTCCCAGGCAGGGCACTGCCTGCAATGCAAACACTGCCAAACCAGGCAGGATTCAGCTCTGCAGCACCTGCTTCACTGCCACAACACAAATGCAAAGGCATCACCAAACAAACAAACAAAATCCTCCACCCCACCCTGAATTAGCCTTTTCCCTTGCACAGGCGGGGTGAAGTGCAAGTTCAACAGCTTGAGTCATACAACCAAAACTTCACCCAACCCCAGCCATCACGGCAGCATCAGCTGGGCCTGATGCACCTGTGAGCCACCACAGAGCACACGGCTGAGAGCCTGTGAGAGACCAAGTCTATCGGCACACCATCAAAACTGGTTTTTCTGAAGCCAAGGGCATCCAGACTGGTCTTTAGGTAACTTCTGAGTGACAAACCCAAGTTACGTGTCTACTCAAAGGCATGTCTCTGAACAGCAGCATCCTGCCCTCCATGGATGAACATTTTGTCCACTGGGAAATGTGCCAAATAACTCAGGTATCCGTAACAGTACTGCAGTGAATTCTGCTATCTGACATCCTTCTCAGGTCTGGATCCATGCAGCTTCATCCCCCAGCAGCACAGCTGCCAAGGCAGATGACCTGGGCCAGCTAGGCTTCAATAAGAGGGTGAGCAAAATGGCAGCAGGAGCACCCATTACCCAGAGGACCACAAGGATAGAGGGATGGAGTCAGAGCTCAGTGTCTTAATGTACCCGCCCTGCCTCCCTTCCTGCAGGTCTTAAGCAAAAGGCAACTGTGCTGAAGGAGTTAATCTTGCCTGGAACAACCTATCTCCGGTTTCTCAGAAACTCCAAGGCTGCAGAGCTGGGCTTTCTGCTCCCTGCCTGCTCCTGCCTGCCCTGCCTGCAGCCTGACCCCTGACATTTCCACTCTGCTTCTCCCTGGCATGGAAAACTCAACCATACACAAACAAACAGGTTGGGAGGACAGATAAATGGAAGAGAGGAGGAGAAAGGGAAGATTGCTCAGATTCCTTGTCAAGGCCCTGATTAAACAACAGCAGCACCACCAGACGTGGGTGAGGGGCTGGCATTTATCAGTAAACCCTGAAGTCTACAGCGAGACATCTCTGTTTAATTAATCCTGAAAGGATCCCTTCCCCCTTCTACTTCCCAGGGAGGTTTTGAGGATCTGCAAGTTAAAGATACAGGGAAACCTTTTTAGCTCTTTCCTTACAAAACACAAGGGCAAAACCAGAGTCAGGATTTACTAATTCTGTGACAAAGGCTTCCATTGCATGGACACATGCAGGCAACCCCCACTGAGGGGGCATCTTGGATTTAGTCATCCCGCACCCTCTGAGGCAATACACCCATCACATGACAGCTTTAGAGTGACTGGCTGAAAGCCTGCACACACATAATCACAACCAGGATCTGCAGATCTCACCTGGACTCGGGGTCTCCTGCCATTCTTACATGATACCCCTTTCCCAAGGGATAAATCTCTTCCAGTGCCTGATGCAGTTCTACTGTCCCCCATTTTTGTACAGTTTTCCCACGGTGGCATCAACATCACCTAGCAATGGAAGAGACTGCACATACACATAAAGCAAGACAACCACAAATGCTCCTGCCTCTGGGCTTTCACTTAGCTTGAGGAGGCTTGGGAGGACTTTCCAAGGCACTTCCCGTTTCAGGAGCTTCCCTGCCCGTTGATCCAAGGTGAACACTGTACTAGTGCAGAGCACCACAGTTTAAGCCATCAGCCATGAAGGGCCACAAAGCTGGTAAGTCCCTCCACACCTCAGCAGCAGTGCGAGAGGAGCTCTGCTTCCAGGGCGCCTTCATCCCACCACCAGGCTCGGAGAGCTGCAAGGTCTCTGAGGGTTGCAACAGCAATGGAAACTCTGGTCCCTGGAGAGCGGATAGATCACCAAACCACAAAACAGCTCCCAACAGAAGAGGCCTCAGCAAGCACTTACCAAGGCTTTACACCAGTTCTCAACAGGCAGCAGGGCATGGAGGGTCTGGCAGCAGTGCTCAGGCCCCCAGGTCAGACAGCCACCTTAACCACCATTCACCTGCCCATCCATCCAACCAATGGCAGAATTTCAGAGATCGATTCTTTTTGTGTGGTGTAAGTTGCAAAAAGAGAAAACAAAAAAGTGCAAGAAAATCTCTGTAATAATGACTTCTGGTCCAATCAAAAGCAAAAGAAGGGGTGGGGGGAAAGGGGAATTTTAAAAGTCTAAGTTCAGACTGTAAAATAAATCTGTACTTCACACCAGCTTTATAAAATTCTCAGGAAAATAAAAAGTCAAAACCAGTTATTTTCTTGAGGATCTATATTCTTAAATACCTGGTTTCAACATAATCTCTTTTTAAAGAAGTACTGGAATGGGGGATGAACTGTGAGGAACTGAAAAATGTCTCTGCCTACCCAAAAAAAAAATCATTATGCAATGACAAGAGACAACCCAGTCTATAATCAAAGACAGAATCCTGACATGTTCAAAGAGAAAATTATTGTAACAACAGTGACTTTGAAGATGAGAAGGGTTTTTTTGATTAAAACAATGGCCATCAAGATTTTTACTGTAGCAGCCAATGTTTAAATGCACAACTCAGCACGCTGCATCCCTGCAGGTACACTGAGCACCAACAGCAAAAACCATGAAAAAATAGAACAGTGACACCTAAGAAATTCCTACCTAAAGTGGAACCAGGCAACGCTCTGAGTGTGAACCACTCATGCCAGGGAGCAAACACACCTACTGATGGGCATGCTTGTCCCAGGGAGTGAAGTTGTACAGGAAAACTCAAGAGCCAATGTCCCATTAATACAAAACTTACAAGTTACAAGGCATTACACTAAAATATTTAAATTTTCGACGTTTGCTTCCAGGGAATTGCATATTTGGCTGTAAAAGTCGTGATCTGCACTCTTCGCTGAACTACTGTGATTCACAGAAAATGAATCACAAAAGGCAAGTTTTCTGACTAAAAAAACAGCTGTTCTGTAATGCACCTAACGAGCAGTATCGTATTTGATTGGGAGACTATCGGAAGATGACTATAAATACCCCTTTCAAAAACAGAATTTGGATTAAGCTCAGTGTTAGTTGGGAGTAAGAGACAGACAGACTGCCTCACACCTCTCCTTTATTTCACCTTTCAGGGGAAAGCCCAAGCACAGCCCCCCTGAAGGGTAATTTGTCACAAAAACAATGCAAACGCTGTGCAGCATCACTACCATCAAACTTTGTATTTTTAACATGGAGACTTTGAGTTGTATCAATCCTGTCTGTGTCTCCATTACTATGAGCATTGCTTATATGTGGGAACCATTTTATTAAAACTATGAAAACACCAAACAATTTCTTTAATAAAAAAAAGCATTTTCTCCACTGCAACTCAGCAGTGAAGAGCTGTTTAAAGCACAGTCTATCAGCCCTACTCCTTCAGCACACTTCTGTTCTTACCATTATATTAAAAACCTTTTGCCAAAAATGAAACCATTAAAAAGCATGAATGTATGTTTTGGTTTTACTCTTAGCTGGAACTGGCAAGTGTTCCTGGGGGCATCTCCACTTCAGTTTCACAGCTACCACCGAGGATTCACCCTTCTTTCTTTCATTAGGCATTTATGTATCTTCTACAGAAAAGGGACATATTGAAACTGATGTCTGCATGTTTTTGCTGATGTTGTTCCAGGCCACACCACACTTGGGCTCACCACCTGTGCCCCAGGTGTGCAACAATGAACCAACACAGGCAAAGGCCACAGTGGGCTTGGCTCTTCTCCCTTTTGGGGTATTTCTGGTAGAAATGCCCTGTTAAGTGCCACGTTCATGTCCCCACTGCGTGGTGGCCGCTGGCCAAGTAGAGGAGCCGTGAAAGCACAGCTGGCGTGCGCAGGACACACCAGCACAGTGACAGCCCAAATCCAGCTGTGAGGACAGGGTGAGGAGCACACCCTGTGATGGGACAGTCAGACTGCGACACCCACCTCAGAACCCAACATCTGTTTTCCATGGAGTGCCCAGACAGCCCATGGCAGTCAATCCCGTGATATTTTAAAGCAGGGAGCGCTGCAGATAAAGACAGATCAATTTTTTTCTACAACTTTAAATGAAACTCTCCTGTTTTGGAAAGAATTTCATTAAGGTGAAAATATAATACAGAATTACCCATTTAGGAAGAATGTGCTATTAATTCTTAGCAGTGTATGTGGAAGGGAAAATTGCATTTTTATCTAAATGGTTTTTTCTGCATAACCCATTTCCAGTATTCTTTTACAGCTCAGTAGTGGGAACTTTACACATTTCTATTCGGGCACTGTGGAAGGCAGCCTTCAGGAACATGTCAAATATAACCCCTTAAAAAGTATTCCAAGAGAAGCTCCACAAACTGGAGAAAGGCCAGAAGAGCACACCTTAAAGGATGGCTGGAAAAGAAAAGGAAAAAAACCTCTCTTTTAAAGACGTAAGACAGATTTTTGAGGGGGAAAGGAAAAAGGATGTGGTTAGGGTGTTTTTTTTTCCCTAAGGGCCAAGAAGAGTTCCGGTCTTCCCTCTCCTCTTCCTCACTTGAAGCAGAAACACCTCCTCTTTGATGCAGTTCCCAGTCCCAAATGCACACAAAGAGCAGAATTTGGCCATGTCACCACTCTGGAAAACCGGACATTCTGAGCTATAACATGTACTAGTATGTACAACCAACACAAGTGTATGCTAAGAAAGACTCATTTTATCAGCATAAACAAATGCTCATTTCTCACTACAGTTTCATACCTCTTGAAACTGAATATAATCCAAACAATAATTTCAAACAACTGATGCTGGGATTCAAGTTTCCCTCACATACTGCCATCACACAGCAATAACAAAGTCAAGTAAAAGCAAAAGCAGATTCGGAACCGACTGCTTTGAGTTTTACCATGTTTGCCTAATCTAGTACAAAGAAAAGCAAACATAAAATACAAAGTTTTTAAAATTCTTCATTTCATCATCAAGGATCTCAAATTCAAGCGAACCCAAACTGCGACAGCACAGTGGCCTTGTGTTTAACAAACAAAGCCACTGACTTTCCAAGCACCGCAGCAGGGCTCACTGAAGAAGCTGAAGCTCCGTGTTTTCTAAGCATTGTTCATTTGACAGTCTTCCCCTCCTTTTTTTTTTTTCCCCTGCATTGACTTTTATTAGCTTACTTCAGAAAATTAGTATAACAAAAAATTTTATCTTTCAAAACAGACATTTAAAAGTGCAGCAGTTATGGAAATACAATTGGACAATGAACAGTTTTTATTCCCTCTACCTCACCACACTCCGCACAGCAAAGCAGTAATTACAGGAATCTACTTCTGGTTTAAGCTTTACAGTAAGCTCTTTCCAAATTTAAGGCCAGCAACCAACCCTTCATTATGCTTAATAGGTAGACATAAAACGTAATTGTATCACAATCTCCCAATGCACGTTCCCAGCTCTGAGGCTCACACGTGTCTGGCTCAAAGAAGAGATTTTTTATCTGTTCTTTTCCGTAAGAGAAACACTGCAGCACCACTGGCATCAGCCACTTGAGGAAAACTACACAGAACACTAGAGGATCTGGAAAATTATTTGGAGTAAGACTTCATTGTGTTGTTAAAACCTCACATTTCCAAAGTGGTGTTTGTTGGTCCGCAGCAGCTGAGGACTACTACTGAGGACTATAGCAGGAGCCCTGGCAGAGCCAGGACCGTGGTCGCCCATCCCAGGGGCCCAGAGCACTGGCAAGCAGCAAATTCCCTTCTGCCTTTCCCCTTCACACCTCAGCTAAAATAAGTAACAGGACATAGCACATGAACTGGATTTATCCACAGGACAAACCACTTTGTCATGTAACATACAACACAACTTTGATGCACAGAGTTTAAAGGCAAAGCTCCCCCAAATCACTAGGGCTGCCCTTGAGCTTTCCCCCATGCTGCCCCATCCCCCTGCATATTTTCCAGCCATCACCCTCACACCCGCCCTGCCAACAGCACAAGGAATTGGCAAATGATGGGATGAAACTTCCATAATAATAATAATAATAATAATAATAATAATGAGCCAGAATGAAGGAATGTTTTGCTAGTCTCCCTTTTTTTGTGATCTGCCTATTTCAAAGTAATTCGTTTAAGATTTGAATTGTACTTGGGACAGCCCTTGCTTTCCCTCTGCCTCCAGAACCATGGCATGGCAGGGAGAGCACAGGGAGCTGGGCTGCACGTGGTTTCTCCCAGTTCTTTCACAGAAAGAACAGCATGTGCCTATATTTAGAGGTAGAGAAGGGAACTATAGCATCCAGGAAAAAAAGAAATAAATCATACTGATTTTATCTTCAAAAAAAGCATTTGTGTTTTTGGTTTGTTTAAATCAAAAATGTGCTGCAAGCGTTTGACCCTATATCCAGCAACAATAAAATCTGTTCCATCATAAAATACCAGCTGCTTTGCACTTCGAATAATAATACTATTTTTAAAGGGTTTCAGAATTATTGTCTCATGGATTGTGGTAGCTTTTATTACAATTACTGGGGAACTCCCTTTTTTTCTCTTGTACAATACAATCCGTAGGCCCATTTATTATCTTCTTGCTTTTAAAACTGTATTTGGTCTGAAATTTCGTGTTACTCTTTAGACTAGACAAAAAACATTTCTCAGCCTAGTATTTGGCACAAATAAAAATTAAAACAATTGAGTCAGACCAAAAATACCTGTAACATTAGATGCAAACAGTTACCTGGCAGGTCTAAGAGACACTCTTTTTCTAATTATCAGCTCACTACCACTCCAGGAATAAGTCACACCAGGTGGTTGTGACCTGCTGGGCAGCTCAGACCTGGGGTCTGGGTCCTCCTCTCCCATTGCCCAGGGGAGCAGGGAGAAGCAGCCCACTCTTGGTGATGCTTCCAACCCCAGGCATCTGGAGGAGGTGAAAACCCATCTTGTATCAAACTACTTCTGCAACATCAAGGTCTTCTTTCTTGTTGCTAAGACTGACAAACTTATTTAGAAATTCACTCACACACAGATCACAAGTGCCATAATTGGGGTTTGGGGTTTTTTTTTCCACGAGAAGAGAAATGCTGCCCCAGAGAGGGCAGTACAGCCGTGCCATCCCCACCGAAGAAGGAATCCACGCAGAAATGAGCTCACCAGGTGGGATGAGATGCTCTCAGCCCTTCATTCCCTGCCCACACACACTTCCGAACCACTGCACGCCCAACCCAGCACCATTCAGCGCCGGCGTGCCAGCCTTTGCTGGGTCCCCAGGTGCCCCAGGGTCCCTCCAGTTCCACTGTGCACCTCCTCAGCATCCTCTGCCCAAGCCCTGGTGGCACCACACCGTGTTCTGGCGGTGAACCAGCCGCTGCCTTGCCCAACAATGCCTGTTTTATCTCATTTGGACAGTAAATCTTTAGCAGTGGGAACATCTCCCAGGTGTCTAAAGCACCGTGGCAATTTATGGTGCAATAAATATGATCTTAAATAAAAATAATCCTAGAGTGGGGCCTGAATATGGACTCCGCTGCGCTCTAAATCACACGTAGACCCCAATCTCTGCAAGTACGATGGCGATGCCTTGACTGACCGAGCCATCCAGCCAGGAGCAGAACACGGTGCAGACACTCACACCCCGCCCGTTTCCACCAGCCAGCCACTGGCAGCCTCACCTCCAACAGTGCACGGGAGGGAAGGCTCAGCCTCATTCCCTGGGGACCGGCGCTGCTCGCAATGAAGCGCAGCTGTGCCTCAGACACCCCCACCAAAAGCATCCTCTGCTTCTTCTGACTGCTCTCACCTGAGACCAAAAGGCTTTTAAATGCCATTATAGAGGAATATTATACCCACATCCTCCCCGCCCCCCCC
>VZRS01003006.1:0-12280 GCA_013398055.1 Ifrita kowaldi
ACTCCCCAAAACCCCAACAAGCTTCCACCAATACTGCCAGCTAAAGTTTCAAAGTTGAAAGCAGGCACCTAAGATTTCCATGCTTATTTCTGACACAAACATACCTACCTCACTTTCATAAAAAACACAGCAACAGACTTCCAGCGCTCCTTCCACATGACAGGGATGGCACAAAAAGCTCTGTTGCCTTTCAATTATGGCATCTTCCCTTTCCCCTCATAATATGTGTAAAATCAAAGGGAGGAATTGGAAGATTGTACACTTTTCTTTGATTCACCCTAAATTACAGTCCTGGCATCCGAGGGAGGACTCCTGCCAGAATAGGTAGTAATTTCATCTTGTCATTATGTGCCAGTTCTAACAAGTTTTGTGCTTTCAGAAACCTCTCTTCTTGCACCTTACATGCACAGCCCTCAGCTGGGTGTTCTCTGAGTAAGCCAGAACTATGCAGGTGGGAAGCACATTCCAAAGTCTACTAGTTAAACACCCCCCTCTTTAATCACAGTTCTGCTGTGTCTTACTGTACAGTTGCTTATTAATGCTTTGGTGATGGCAAAATTACCCCAAAAGATTCAGCTAATGATGAAATTAAACTTTTAAATATTTGTCTCCTTATTACATATGTATCAGTTTTATTTCAATTTGTTCAGATGTGTCCTGATTTTTCTTTTGTTGATGTTGCTTCTTCAGCTTCTTACTTTCTTGTGGGTTGTAAAAAGAATATACAGGGGAAATTACAACAAATTTTACAAATGTAACACATAAAGAAGCCTACAAAGCTGTCTTTCCTCTTGTGTAATTGCTGACTGTGGCATATGAATTTAGATGCTCACTACTGGTGGATGTAATTCAAAAAGGTAAAGCATGTCATTTAGGTAATTTCTTTTTATGTTTTGCAAATCAAGTTATTTTCCTAATCTAATATTTAATAACCCAAAGAGAGAGAAAAAAGAACAATTTACCCATGTATTTCAGTAACAATTTCTCATGGCTTGCTACTGGAGGAACAGGCTCCAAAACAGATTATCCTGATGTTATCTCAATAAACAGAACCACGTCTCTTGGTCAACAGCTCCACCAGACACAGGCTGCAGATTCCTGTATACATCATCTTTTTAAATATCAGGTAGCCTTGACTGTTTTAGATGGGTGTTGTGCTTCAGGAATGTTACTCCTCAATTCAGTCTCCCACCAAGACTCTTCAAACCTCCCATGGCTCTCTTGCTCCCGCACTTTCCCCTCCCCATCCCCTGTGGTGGCTGGAGAGGGGAACTGGAAGCACAAAAGGTAAAGATCACAGAACGATTTACCAGAAACAGCAATGTGATACAAAAACAATCAGTAACAGCAACAATACCAATGATAGAGTGTACAAGAAAGAAACAATTCACATGGACTCTGACAATAGACAGCTGACCGCTCCCTGCACCATGTTTCATTGACCAGGAGGAACCCCTTCTCCTCAGAACAGACTCCCTTTCCCCTACCACTGGCAATGACATGAGGTGGTAGAGAATAACCTTCAGGTCCTGACCCTGCCCCTCCTGGCTACTGCAAAGATTTAACCCTGTTCTGGTTGGAACCAGAACATGGTTCCATGGGATCTGCAGGGAACTGCCCCCTCAGCAACAGCACCCTTCAGATTTACTTAAAAGCATCATGGAGAAAGCAGATAGTCTGCAAATTCCAACAAAGCCTGACCACAAGAAAAAGCAGCAGAGATCTCAGAGAGATACAATCTGCTTCTGAATTGGTTCATCACACCAAATATCTTTTTCTCCTGTCAAGCAGTTTTTCACCATCATACTGGAAGCCCAGTTGGTATTCACAGCATGACAGCCACATGACGCTCTCCCCAAAAACGCTGGACTGAGGAATGTGGCAGAGGCAAAACAGGAATGTCTGCCCAGGGACAATTACTGGTAGAATTCCTCTCCCCACAGCATGCATTTTCCGTGACCCTTTTCTGCCCAAATTGGTCAAGTGACCATGTTCAGGTTTTCCTTGCTAGTGCAGAACAATTACGGGTGCAGCACAGCAAACAGCCTTATTTGCCCATATGGACTTCACTCCATCCCAGCACAGCCATCTCTAACTTCTGGTCCTAGCCTAAGCCACTAACCCAGTTCTTTCTGCAGTCCAAGAGAGACATACACATAATTAGTGTGGATGATTCACTTTGTCTCACACAGCACACTTAACAACAGGATAGACTCACCCTGGAGTTCTTTCCTCCTCCCCCAACAGTAACATTTCTCAACTTCCAACATGGTAATTAGGGCCATAAAAACAATTTTGAGAGAACAAGGCATGTGCTAACAGACTGTGTTGTGACAAGCAAACCAGGAAAGGAAGAAACATCAAATTCTTTCAACTTACATGCAGCTACCCAAAGCATTTTTTAAAAGAATCACTACGGAAGGCCCATTCTGATTACACTCTTCCAGATGCTCTCACATTTAGTTGCATAACGCATCTCAACTCTCATTTATCAGTGAACAATAATGTCCCTTTCTCCTGTTTCACTTTCTCACTCCTGAGCATAGCCTCTGAATGCAGCTTTCTGAAAGTAAAGAAATCCAGGTTGGTGAAGTTGGAGGAGGTTTCGCATAACCCTTTTTCCCTCTGGACTCTTGGTGGCCCACCAGTTGCATAAAACTTTGTAAAGCAAGTCTGGATCGGGTTACAGAGTCTTGGTAGGGAGGCCAGTTCCTGGATTACTTACTAGCCAAGCAAAGTGTCTCATCCCTTGAACTACTGCTCAGGTTCTCCTGCTCTCCACCGTACATTGCACAGAGCTTTGTGCTCTGCCTCCCATCTGCTCCTCAGCTGTGCACACTGGATGTGTATTGCGGGAACACACATTTATTCCAGCCCCTTAAGTGTGTAAGGGTGCAAGATACACCCACTCCGGCTCAGTTCCAGTTTTATCCTCCAAAATGTACAGTCAAGGAAATCACACTGCCCTTAGGCACCAGTTTTATGCCATTTGCAAACAATGAGCAGTATTCAGCCAACTGGCAGAACATGGCAACCATTTCTGCCATTAGTAATTCCAGTCCTGATACTGACATAGAGCCAGCTGAAAGGGGTGATGCCCTACTATTACATCTCATTCTGCCAACAGATTTTAGATTATTATGTAGTTACTTCTCATTCCAATTTTCAAAATTTCCCATCAGGAGTTTAACAAGGAATGTTAATATGATAGAAGATCATATACTGTGCATTAAGTTAGGTTTCTGACCAATTCTAAAATGTGAAACTTTAAATGAAAAGACCAATCCAAAAGCTCTCTTATTAAAAATGTGTGGATATATTGGCCTTGCAAAGGAATTCTTCTGCTCTTGCCCACACTGAATTTTTATAGCCCTCTTGTTCCCTTTTAAGCTAGTGATTTGTTTCAGAAGAAAACTGACCTTTAATCTGCCAGAAGACTCTGAAGCTTGGTTCTCCTGCCAGTTCTTTGAGGGAGGTGTTCTCATGCTGACTTTGTCTTATGAAGTTTATCTTCACACCCCTCCATTTTAAGACAGATTTTGAAGATGAGGGTGTAGATAAGGAAAAGTTGCAGTCATTGTGATGTCTAGAGATAAAGATGTCAAAATTCATCTTACTGGCAGAGAGACTGAGAAGTTAGCATACCTTTCAATACTCAACCCCTCCCACAAAAAGCTAGTGCCAGAGATATTTAAAAAACAAAACAATATAAAAATAAACAAACAAAGCCCTGCAACAGATTGATCTCATACATGAAGACCTACTATTAAATTAGGACATAAACATTTTAAAAAATATTTCATTCCCAGAAGTATGCTCAAATATTTTTTCTACCAAATTGCATATGCAGTACCATTTCTAACCAAGGGGAGAAGTGCAAGCAGCTTTCTGATATTGCAATACAGCCACATTATTTTGGCAAGGGCTTTGGCAATTCTCTAGCCACATCTAGGGCTGGTTCCCCATTCTCTCATCCAGTTGCCATCCAATATTGCACCTTTTCTAAATGTTATGTTCTGAAGTCTTTTGTAGAAATATCCATGAAGTGGAGGTAAGATCAGTGCTGAAAACCTTGAAACTCATTTGTTGACTTTCTCTTGCTTCTCATTTTTCTCACAGGGATAATATCCCTCTTCCTGGCAATACTTCAATCTGTGCTATAGCAGCAAAACAAGAGCATTAGCTTTTGGACAGAAAATAATCTGTTAATCTTCTGCTGCACCATTGTCTCCTGCTACTGGGAAGAATTCCTCCAAGCTCATGGGGCTCCCATCATCTCCTTTGTCCAAACTGTTGTCTCTCTCTTTACTAACATCCATTATTATGTCAGCAGGATGATAGTGTTTTTTAATCCATTTACCTTTAGAATTATCTTCTAGCTTGAAAACTTTTGAGCTTCGCCTAGCATCCTACTTATGGCTATTCCAGGGGTATTTTGGATTTGCTGCCACTTTCACAAATTCAAACCACTGCCCACTATCAGCTCCATTGTTGAGTGACTACACCTTGGGAGACTGTCATTGGTCTGGTGAGGGTTAATTTTTTTATCTTCTCTGAGCATCTCACAGCTTTTTATCAAACACTCAGTTCTCCTCATATGGCAAGATTGAATTTTCAGTCTTATATGAGTTGCAAAAGCTCCCAAATTTCACCTTCCTTTTCATACTCATCACATGAAAGCATTTCTCTCATTTTTCATTTTTATTTAGAGTGTAGTTCCCCTTAAATGTCTGTGCTATACTTTTATAATTACTGTCTCTGAGTCATCAGAAAACAGTAAAATCAGCAACTGTGAAACACAAGGCTACTTCCAACCATCTCCCTTCTTGCTGGCACACAACAATTACAGGTAGACGATGAAGCACAGTTTCCCGAAGGATTTAGATCTGGTGGGGCTTTTAACAGCTCTGTTTTTTCAGTTTCCAGAATGTTCTGAAATGAAGACTGTCTATTATATTGAGGGTTTTTTTCATTCAGCAACTATTTGATCAGCACTGCATCAGTGCTGTCTTACAGGGGCTGTCTTACAGTGACTTCTACTGCATCCTGCAAGAGCCCTTCACAAGCCCAGCTCCCCAGTAAAGAGCCATCCATTGGCATTGTCCCTAGATGCTTTGAGACCTTGGCTTCCATTAAAATGCTTACAAGAAAGGCTTAGTGACAGTTTGTGCATCTTCCAATGGTTTTGGAATATTAGAGATAGCAGGAATAAGAGAGTTGTCATGAGTATTTATAATTAGCTGAAGCTCACAGCAAGGGGCATTTGCCCCATTTTAGCCATGACAGTAGTTACAGGGTTTGAACCAAAACTGAATCATGAGACAGGTTCCACATTTAATTTTCATTCCAGCTGCACCTGCTCCTCTCTGGGAGTAGGTTTAGCCCTATAAGCTAAAAATAAAAAAAAGACCTCTAATGCTTCTCTGAAAACCAAATCATGGACAAATGGCATGACATCAATGAAACAAGTTGCAGGCATCACAGTCACATCATGACAGGGCTGTCCCTTTTCTTGGGAGCCTTGATATGAAGGGGTAGGGGTCTAGGGGCCAAGGCTGCAATGCCCTTGCCCAGAGCAAGTGACTCCTTAATAGAAGCACTGGCATTTTATGTCTGCTGGCACCTGTTGTGGTTTCATAAGCTGTGGGCTGCATGGGCTACAGCTGCTCTGCAGACAGAGACCCTTCAGCCCTGGCAACTTTCTTACAATTCAAGTAAAAATGTCCTAAAAGAAAATGTAAATCAAAATGTTTTACTGGTGAAGTTAGGCTGGGATGCTCACCTACATGTATTCAAACATACTGTGATCATAACCACCCCGAATAAGATGTGATGAGAAAGACTAGACAAAGTTTAAGTAGTACATGTTACTGAAAACGTAAGGCTGGTGTCATGGTTTGACACTGGTCAAACGCCAGGCACCCATGAAAGTCACTCACTCACCCTCCCCCGCCACTGCCACGCAGAGGAGAGAAAAATTAAGGAAAGGTTCATGAGTTGAGTTAAGGACTGGAAGAAAACACTACAAGGGCAAAACAGGCTCAACTGACAGGTAAAAAATGAATTCATTACTAAAATCAGAGGAGGATAATGAGAAGTAAAATAAGCCTGTAAAAATGCCTTTTTTCCCCCAATTCCCCCCTCCTTCCCATAGACAGCGCAGGGAGACAGGGAATGGGGGTTTGATCAGTTCATCACCTCAGGTTTTCTTGCGCTGCTCAGGGAGAGGAGTCCTTCCCCTGCTGCACCGTGGGGTCCCTCCCATGGGAGACAGTTCTCCACAAACTTCTCCAGCGTGGGTCCACTCTCACGAGCAGCAGTCCTCCCAAAACTGCTGTGGCATGGGTCACTCTTCCACGGGGTGCAGTCCTCCAAGGACAGGCTGCTCCAGCCTGGAAGCAGGGCCCTCTCTCTCCACTGGGTCTCCCACTGGATCACAGCCTCCTCCAGGCATCAACCCGCTCCGGCACGGGCACCTCCCCCCCATGGGCTGCGGGTGGATCTCNATCCCCCATGGATCCCCACGGGCTGTGGGTGGATCTCTGCATCCCCCGCGGATCCCCAGGGGCTGCAGGGGCACAGCTGCTTCACCATGGTCACCACCACGGCCTGCAGAGGAATCTCGGCTCCAGCGCCTGGAGCAGCTCCTCCCCCGCCTTCTTCACTGACCTTGGTGTCTCCATGTTGTTTCCCTCACATGTTCTCACCTCCTCCTCTTCTCTGGCTAGAAAAAAACTGTGCCCCCACTTTGTTTTGATTTTCTTCTTAAATCTGTTATTACAGAGGCGTTACCAACCTCTCTCACTGGCCCAGCTTTGGCCAGCAGCATGTCCATCTTCAGAGCCATCAGGGACTGACTCTGCCGGACAGGGTGGAAGCTTCCAGCAGCTTCTCACAGAAGCCACCTCTGTGGCCACTCCGCTACGAAAACCAGGCCATGCAAAACCAACACAGCTGGTGATTCATTCCTGTGCACAAACCCCAGGGAATTCTGAACTATGATTTCTAGAAATAACGTATTTCATCCCTCTTGTATTCTGAATTGCTGATTACACAGTATTCATGTTAGGCTTTTATATTTCTGCAATGACACTAACTTACAATAATGTGAAACAAATTTCTACCTTTCAGCCAGATCTTGCTCTCAGATAGGCAAGCATAAATCTGGAGTAAGTCAATTGTTCTTGTGTTTTCTCAGGAGTTACCCTAATTTAGTATACAATTGTCTCCACACCACTGAATTAAATTGCTTTACAAGGCAATACTTTAATGTTAATATTCTTTAAATTAATATAAACATGTCTTTCAGTTATATTTTACATAGTACTGATTTCCAATGCATTAATTCAATTACCTTCTTTTATAGATTCCAGTAGGCTTCTGGCAGTGCCAGAAAAAGCAGCGGCAAGTTCCTACTGGCAAAGTTCCTAGCAAGATCAAACTCTAAATGTGCACACATTTATATTTGTAATCTGAGACTTAAATGATGAAAATATAGTTACTAAAATGCCCCAGACTTGGGCAAAATTATGTTCTCTACATGAGATTATTGGTTTTTCATGCACATTTATTTTGGGCTGTAACCTGCATATACCATGCCACATCTTGCTCATCCCAAAATCAGTATAACTGAGTTTCTTAGCTCCAATGGAACAAGATTTAACCTATGTTCCCTGTTGGCAGAAGAGAGATGAAAGGAATTCTACTTCTCTTTTTTTACTTTTTTTTTGCAACATAATCCCAACTTCCTACACATTGATAAGCAGGAAGGATAAGCATCCATTTAGTTTAAATCCATCATACAGTGGGGAACAAGTTCTTTGGCTCATAATGCACTCAAAGCACATCTGCACTTGCTGCATGTGTGTCAGAGGGGCAGGACTGACAGCAGCGTGCAAGTTCACTGCTGTCCAGCAGTACAAGGTGGGGATGCTTGGAGCTGGTTATGCTTTTATCCCTCAGCATAATCTGCGAGAGAGAGACTCCAGTGGCACATATGGAGGTGGAAGAGCTCGGTGACAAAGTCAGATTTTTTTGCTCATGTAAGGTTTGCCTCCTGTTTTCCACAGGTACAGTGCAAAGACTATCACAGTTCACAGGATGCAGCCCACTAGCTTCATGGACTTAGACCCTGGTCATATTGCAACCTTCTGCATCAATGATTTAATCCCTCAGTTATCTCCTTTTATACATATTCAGAAATTGCAATACCGAATTAAGTAACTCTAGAGTGTCAGAGACAAATCAAGACACTGCAGTATTAGAAGATGGTGGTACATTTCCATCTTCTTGTCGAGCATCGAGCTGTGAGTAAGAGTTGCCACCTCTCCTGAGAGAGGATAGAACATCCAGCCTTCCTCTGCAGCCAAGAAACATTCAGCCATAGCATTTGTCCTGTGATTACAAATCAAATGTTTCCATCTGGCTGTCAAAGCTGAAGCAGCACTCAGCCAAAATACCATTGATGATTTTCTCATGGCTACATTGTCCTTTAAACATCACCTATGCTTTAGTTGTACACAAATATAGCAGGGCAGCCACTGAGGTGGGAGAACATGGAATGTGATATAATTAAAAAAGGGGTTATATCTTCAAATAAAGTGGCACAAAGATCTGTCTAAACTTTGTGTCTTATAAAGTGGAAAAGGACTGATTGTTTCACAGCATTCATCCAATACCCTTGAAAAGCATCTACATTCTCAGAAAAAGAAACAACCATTGTTTCCAAAGATGAAAGTCTTTCCTTACACCCATATTAAATATTCAATTTCCCCCTCTAAACAAACATCCTGTTACAGAGAACAAAGAAGGAAGAAGAAACAATCAACAAATATAAGACCAAACTGCAGTGATCATGCATGGCCATGGACTCCACACACAAGAGGGAGATGCAAAGTCATTTATTACGCAGCCAGGATTCCCCTAAATACCAGCACACATCAGGATATAACATCATATAAACAGGAAAGATGTTCACCACAGTGTCCCCCAATCACCTGGGGGAGTGCCCAGATTTTGCCTATTATGGTAACAGGTAAACAATACCCTATAAGGTCACAGACTACAACCATCACCTCTCACAGGTCCAACCCTGTCCACAAACTCACAATCCTCTCTCCGCCCATCCCCAGTGACCTGGATACAGCCCCAGGGTCACCTCCGGGCCCAGGAAAGAGGCTCTCTCCAGCCCTCAGGGCCTATCTCTCTACCACCACGTAGTGTATCCCGACACCAAACCATTCATCCATCCAGGCAGGTACCAAAGCTTTGGCTTGGTCCCATGAGTTCATCTTGAGTGGGAAATGCTCACCTGTACCTGCTCCCACTGAACCTGGCCAGTCTTAAAGGGCTACAAATACCTCTGGACTACATGCTTGAAGTGATTCTCTGCCCATACATTAGATTATCTCTGATCTTTCTCTTTGAGATGCATATATACAAAAAAAAAAAAATTCACCTGATGTAAACCAAACTGAGTGGTGGTTTTTACTGGCCTTGGCTCTCCCTCTTGGCTTTGTGCAATAACATGTAGAAAGTAACTGCTGCAAATATATTATTCCAAGACCTAATATTGTCTTTTTGTTCAAGCAAACCTTATGCTGAAATGAAGATTTCTTCTTTTATTAATGTTTGTATAAGAGCAAAGAAAGTTCTTTTTTTATTTACTCTGTAAAGCAAAGAAATGAACAGTGAACATTAAATACTACATGGGTTTAGATACTCCAAATCCCAAACAGCACCAGTTTAATGGATGTGTATTTTTCATCTGTATAATGAATGTTTCTAAATATACCCAGAGAAAAGAAATATTTACCTTTTTAATATTTAATATTTTGCAGTCATATAGAAGGAAACAATTTAGCATGGGTATATTTCTGGGCAAAGAAGAGATCTCCATTACAAGGCTGAAATCCAGGTTTGATTGCAAAACCCACCCATGTTTTGCATCCTGAATGCCAAATAAAAACCACCTGATCTCAGACCATTGAGATGAACTGTATATAATCCAGTGAATAATCAAATGCAAAATATTGTTTCAAATCTTGTACAGTGGTTCATACCCATTCTGAATGGGTATGCTGAAATACTTCAAAATTATATCAGCTGGAACTTCTGCCTCCATCCCAAGGCCCCACATTTATCATTTTAAAAAATATTATTTGAAGGCTGTTCATTTCAAAACATCACCAATTGTGATTTTTCTCATCATCCCTTAAAATCCTCCTGATGTAGCCAACATTTACGCATTTCCTGCACACTGTGCTAACAGAGCAATGGGCTCAACCTGGCAGAGAGGATGGGAGAACTGCTGGTGGGACCTAGGAACCTCCCCAGAGCCCTGTGCTCTCCACAGGACAGGCAAGACCACTCCCAGAGACCAGGGTGCCTATTTTAGGTAACTGAACCATGTTCTTCACATTGTGCATTTCTAAAGGGAGAAAAATAATGTTTGTTCTATGCTATGTAAATTACATATTATTATATTGTCACTTAGGTAAATTTTAGTAGATAAATTTAACCATATTTCCTCTAATATAAAAGTGAGTCCAGATTATTTGACGGTTTCATGTGTTTGCACTGCTTTTTCAATACCAAAAATTACTGTTGAATACACAGCAAAGGCCAGTATCACTATAATTACTACGCTGTGAAGGACTGACTCCCCATATCTTTACTCTGTGTATCACCTGCAAAAGACTCTTCTCCCAAACCCCATGGAGAATTATCTTTATCTAATCCTTTCTTTTTCTTTTTACTTATTTTTTGTCAATTGCTTTCTTAGAAACATAGTAAGTAATGCAAGATTTTTCATAGGGAATTTAAGCCTAGAACTCCATGGCTCAGGTTAAGACCTTGTAGTTTACCATTTGAGCAACAGATACCAGTCTTCAAATTCTACACAAAAATAGCAGTCGTTTCATGCAGGCTTTTATGTCTGAGTCTTTTATATGCAAATGACAAATTGCAAATTTATTGCAAATTAAGTCTGTCCAAAGTGGCACTTTTCTGTTGTTGCCTTTTATTTAAGCCAGTGCCTTAGAAAGGGTCTAACCACATGTGCTCAGGATAGCATACATATTGGGAAGCATAAACATTTCCCTGAGGAAAGAAGAACAATGATCAGGACCAGCTCTGGCTCTGGGGCTATTTTCTCTATTTTGCAATGTTTTCCTTTTTCTAACAGCCAATTTACTCAATTTATCTATTCCTGCGCTACAGATTTCTAAACAGGCTGTGTTCATTCCTTCAGTTTTGTAATATATCGTTTTGGTTGTATGAAGATGCCTGCCAAAATAAAGAAGATTTATGAGTCTGAGTTACCAGCATTCATAATTTGCGGGATCGTGGTGTCATAAGCACAAATCATCTCTCCCAAAGAGAGAGCTGGCAAACTGTCACCATAGTGCACCACTACAGCAATGACAGAGACAAAAAAACCCAAGCAGTACACATAACATTCCTGCCCTGTGAGCCCCTATTTTAGCATTACATTTCTAATCTTTGCCCTTGAAGCCATGGGCAATGCTATCAGGTGGGGGAACTCCTATGAAAACAGGCTAAGAGAGATGCGGGTGTTGAGCCTGGAGAAGAGAAGGCTCTGTGGGGTGCCTAAAGGGGCTTCAAGAGAGCTGGAGGGGGACCTGGGACAAGAGATGGAGGGACAGGACACAGGGAATGGCTTCCCACTGCCAGAGGGCAGGGAGAGATGGGATATTGGGAAGGGATTCTGCCTTGTGAGGGTGGTGAGGCCCTGGCACAGGTTGCCCAGAGGAGCTGTGGCTGTCCCATCCCTGGAAGTGTCCAAGGCCAGGTTGGAGGGGGCTTGGAGCAACCTGGTGTAATGGAAGGTGTCCCTGCTCATGACAGGGGATGGAACAAAGTGGTCTTTCAGGTCCCTTCCAACCCAAACCATTCCATGATTCTATAACACAAACTAGATTATTCCCTTTTTTTCCCTTGAGCCAGTCCAGTTATATCCATCCTACTTTCAAACAGTTTGTATGGACCTTGAACACACCACTACTGTGAACATACTAGACTATCATGAAAAATATTTCCTTGCAGAAATATTCCTCATGAGCTTTGTAGGAAGTTGCACAGCCATGCATCCTTCCTGGCATCACAGCACTTGTCCCACCTGTACAAGCACCATCCTGTCTCCAGCCTGGGAGCTGGCCCATTTTGCAGGTTGTAAGCAGGTAACTGAACCTCCTGGTCTCCAGGATGCAAGTTCACTGTTTGATGGTTTGTGGTGGTGTCTAAGTTTGAAAGACAGGTG
>VZRS01003012.1:0-34383 GCA_013398055.1 Ifrita kowaldi
TTTCTATTGGGGGGTGGGGGGTGGGGGTAAGTGGGGAGGGAGGAGGAGGGCAGAGGGCAGAAAAGGGAAACAGCAACAAAACTGCAAGCAAACAACCAACAAACAATAATTCCCCCCAAAACCAAAGAGTGACTTGGCTGCAGCTTAGCTCAGGGAACGGCTTCTTTGGTTTGAAGGGATATTGCTCAAGCAGGCTAGAAGGTTTGAAAACTTTCTCTGGGTTAAATTGGGCAGTATGATTTGGGACTACACTGAAATGTACAGGTTTATTCACGAGTAAATACCTTGGGGTCATTGGGGGTCACTGGTTACTGTCGTCTTGTGCCAGGAGCAATCTCTCTTGATTTCACCCAGTTTATAACTTCTCTTTGAAGCACTTCTTGTGCTGTTCACTGGCCTTCCTTTAGTAATACAGCAGGCAGAAACCATCAAGCAGCTCAAAACAACCTCCTTAGGCTTTCAGAATGCAGCTATTAGAGGAGGAAAAAGCACACCTTCCCTCCTTCACCCATCTGGTGCCTGCTCTGCAGGGGTGACAACTGTCAGTGAAGAGGCTGACAGGGTACTAAGAGGGTGGCTATCTCTGTGAGGGAGGAATTCATGTTTGAATGACTGCAAGAATTTTTATTCCCTTGGTTTCTACTGTATTTTGAAAAGGGCTATGTACCTGCATTTGGCAACAGAGATGAGGGAGGAGGCAGGGTGAGGAATGAAGCCATAAACAAGCCAGCCCAAGACAACCCCTTGTTGCGAGCCTTCCTACTTTGACACATGCTCATATATTTTAGAGTACAGCACGTTGAAGTTGATTGTTTTGGCTGCTCTTGCTCCTGGTTCTTGGCTCCTGTCCTGGCTTCTGGAGTACTGGGAAGCTCACAGGCACAGTACAGGGAAACTCACCAGCATAGTCTGCCTTCTGAGAATCTAGTCCTCTTCCAGGTACACAGGGGGAGTTGGGTCCCCGGTGAGGTGGCAGGGTCAGTGGTCAACTCCCAGGGGGTTGGGGTTCAACGGAGGGGATGTCACAAAATGGATTTGGAAAACAAGGCTGATGCCCAATCCATTGTTTTCTAAAAAGGAACAATTTAAGTACTTAATATTAAAGGGGAAAAGTGGGGGGTAAGCCAAGCCAAACACATTCTTTACCAAACAGGTGTAGCATAAAGTTCTGGAAAATTTCTGAAGATATCTATAACACCTAGAGCAAAAATGTTTTAACAGTGTGCTGGCACTCAGTGGGTGGGTAGCAGCTGTTGTTTGCTTGCTGGCCTTTTCTTTTCTCTCTTTCAGATCTGTCTTTTCACCTGATTCTCCCTGTGGCCTGTTAACTCCAAAACTTACTGCTGTCATTCGGGTTCAGCTGCTGTGCTGCATCCTGTGCTGAACATGGTACTTGGAGCAGAGCAGAGACTGACTGAAGAAGGTCCAGAAGCCCACAGTGAGATAACTCTTCTGAAAAAATATTGAGCTAACTTGATATGAGTGGGGCATATGAAAATTACCTTCAAGAATGTGGAAAAGTTATTGCAAGAGAGGAAGGAAATACAGTCACAGAACCACAGAATTGATGAGATTGGTAGGGACCTCTGGAGATCATCTAATCCAAGCACCTGTTACGAATACAGTCAGCTAAAGCAGGTTGCTCAGAGACATGTACTGTTGTGTTTTGAACATCTCCAATGAGAGAAACACCACAACCTCTCAGGGGAAAATGTGCCAGTCTTTAATCCCCCTTGGAAAATTTTTGTTTGTATATTTAAATGGAATTTTCTGTATCTCAGTTTGTTCACATTTCTTCTTGTCCTATCACTGTGCATGACAGAGAAGAGTCTGGCTCTGTCTTCCAAATTCTCTCCCATGCATAAATAACAATCAGGTGTTTATATGCATGGAGAAGATCCCTCTGAGCTTTTGCTCCTCCAGGTTGAACAGTTCCATTTCACTCAGCCTGTCCTCATATGTCAGATGCTCCCATCCCTTAATCATCTCTGTGGCCCATCCCTGGATTTGCCTCAGGATGTGCACATCTCTATTTACTGGGAAACCCAGGTGTGGATGGAGTGCTCCAGATATGACTCACTTGGTGTGGGCAGAGGTGAAAGATCACCTCCCTCAACCTGCTGCCATTACTTTTCTGAATGCAGATCAGAAAGTTTGTAGTTTTCTTTTACACAAAATCATGTTGCTGACCCAAGGTCAAACTGGTATCCACCAGAATTCCCAGGTCCTTTTCTGCAAAGCTGTTTTTCACCCAGAAATCCCCCAGCCTCTACTGAGGCATGGGCTGTTTACTTCCCAGGGGCAGAATTTTGCTCTTCCTTTTGCTGAACTCTGTGGGATTCGCATCAGCTCATTTCTCCAGTCTGTCAAAGTCCCTCTGGATGCCTGCACAGCCCTCTGGTGCATCAGCTGCTTCCTTAACTTTTGTGTCGCCTGCAGGCTTGCTGAGGGTACTCTCTGTCCCAGCCTGGAGGTGATTAATGAAGATGTTAAATGGTACAGAACCTGGCACCAGCCCCTAGGGCTCACCCCTACTGACTGGTCCCCAGTTATACTCCGTGCCACTGACTGCAATCCTTTCAGCCTGGCAGTTCAGCCAGCTTTCAGTTCATCTCACTAGCCTGTCCACTTCTCTAGCCCATACTTTACTAATTGTTCTTCATATAATCTGTCAGCTCTGCAGTGGACAGGACAAGAAGTCAAATTGCAACATGAGACATTAATATTAGACAAAATAAAAGAGTTTTTTCAAAGTTTTCCCAAGCACTGGGATAAATTTTGTGAGGAGATTGTAGCTGGAACAGATAACCCATTACGGTCGTCTCCAGACTTTTTTTCTTTGATCCTTAACAACATTTTCAGAAACATCAGCTGTGAGTATTTCTTCCTCAGAATGAGCTAAAGTAGAACTTGATTAGCTGAATGCTCCCAGAAACTGCTCAGGAAATGGGAGAGGGGTAAAGAAATGGAAGGACAGTGTGAGTTCAGTGCAGATGTACACCCTGACATGGGAATTACCTCAGTCCACACTGACATCACTTGGGTGATGGAGCTCAGGCCTAGACCCCTTGCCCTACAGGATTTTTTTGTTGTTGTTGTTCAGACATGAGATACTCTTATATGCTTTAAGCACCTTGATTGGCTGCTAGAGCATTTCAGCATAACAACCACTGTTGTTTAATTTCTATATTAAATATAATCACATGAGTTTAAAGGAGAGAAACATAGAAATAACCACTGTGCTTATCCCCCTGCGGGGGGAATAGAGGCTGGGGCTTGGAAGCAATTTCCCTTTCTTTTTTCCTTCACATGGACACAGGAGTGTCCATGCCTCTGGTTCAGATGGAGAAGTCATTGTCAGCAGCAGGAGAAGCTGGAATGTTCAGCCTGCCCTGCAGTCAAGGGATGTACTGCTGGTGTCTACAAATAGAAAACCTGTCTCTCTAGGACCGCTGCTGCAGCTGATAAGGTGGATATAAACAAGCATGGAGCACAAGGGTGCAGCTGTGTGTGATGAAGGCAAACACATCTTTACTCCAGTGCAAGTCCAGTAGACTTCCATCTCCACCTTCATACCTCCTCCTCACGCTCACAAGACAGGTGTTAATGTGTTTCCCAGACTGGGAATATGGCACGGTTTCTGCACCGGCCTACTGGAAGATGTCTCCACACAACCATCTCTGCTGACTTTGCTGTAGTTTCCCTCGAGCTGCATGTTCCACACAACCCCTGCAGGCTCACCCTCTTATTCCTTTAAACCTTTGTCTGGGTCCAGGAAAAAGATAAGGAGAGAAAGTTCAGATCTGCCTTCCTGCTCTGATTCCTGTCTGAGGTAAAAGGGCATTTGGGCAGCCTCTCAGGCCAATAGGTTGTGAAAAGAGGCAGTAGGAGACACTGCCCAATTAAAAACTGTAGTTAAAGACATTGTCCAGTTTGCTTTGCAACTCCTTTTTGGAAGGGAAAACACAGACACAGATGTGCTGATTTGATACCGGTGAGGTGGTGGTGCCGGAGCAGATCTCACAGGGTAAGATGGTAAGACTTGGCTCTGGTTCACTGTTGGTACAAGTTGGGGCTTCTATGTTCAGAGCTTTGGTTCTGCATGTGAGAGAAAGGGATGGCAGACTTCATCAAGGGAGTCTGAATCAGAAGTGATTCATAGCTTGTGAAGTATTCAGATACTTCATGTGAGTGCCATAAAATGACTTGAAAAGAAACAAATGTGAAATATGAGACTGGATGAAAGGGAAAGGACAACATAGTGATCCACCCACTTTTAGAGGCCAGAAGAGACCATTATGGCAGTTCAGTAAGACTTTGCCTATAACACAGACCTCAGGACTTCACTGAACTAAATTCCTACTTCCGTGCAAGAGCTGTTATTGAGCTAGAGCACATATTTTGAGCGAAACTGACCAACTTGATCTTAGATGGAGAAGGGAATAGGAGAATCCACCACTGCCCTTGCTAAGTTGTTCCTTCACTATTAAATATGCAATACTTGTTCTTATTTGTTTTATTTGTATGGCTGGTAACAGTCTAACATTTCATGCTGGTGTGCTGGCTAGAGGGGCACACTCTTTTCCTAACTCTGTTGCCTGGGCATGGGACTCTGAGCATCACTAAAGGCACTGCACAGATTTTCCATTTATGAAGTTGACTCACTCTCTTGAGCCCTAAAGCCATGGGTCAGCCAGGAGATCCAGGAGCACTCTCTAACTCCTGAGCCTGGGTGAGTGCCTGGGCTGTGACCTGTTTTCACATTGAGGTGCACACTGCCTGCCTCTGCCACCCCCTCTCTGTGCTCTGCTACTGCACCAGAAAAGACCAGGTGAACTGACTGGACAGAAAGCCGCTCCATCTGTCTCCCCAGGGAAGATGGGAAGGGGAGAAGGTCCCTGTGGTGTACTGCAGGATGTGTACCTGGGGCGGGCTGGGTGGATGTACAGAATATTATACCCTAACAAATGCTCACCAACCTGTGAACATTTTCTCAGGCTCACCACTGAACCCTCTAGGATTTCAGCCTTCCCCTGTGAACCCCATCTTCAAGTGCACTGTCCCAAGGCTGGCCATGCTGGTGCTGAGCACAGCAGTAATGAAACTTTCTGAGGCGAAACAAGAAGCAAATGTTCTGCAGTTTTCTCTCCAGATTTGATTTTGATTTCATTTGAATGGTTCTATTCCTAATTGCTTGCCTATAGCGAAAACTTAATGTGTTGATTTTCCAAGGGCTACAGAGCAGCACTTGGAGAACAATCAGTCAGATGTTTTGTCACATCCCAGGCAGCCTTAACAGCATTTGCCTGAAATGAAATGTAACGTCTCTACACTGCAGGCAATATTTTTGCTGATAATGCTTCTGCATATCTTGCTAAATAAAAATAGATCCCTCCTTTTTTTTGGTTTAGACATCAGTTAAAAGCAAACCCAAACCCCCACTTGCATTAAGATGACACAGTACCTAACTGGAAGATGAAGTGGTCCTCCACATTTGACTGCGGTCACATCACGTCCCTGACTTGATCCTGAGCCATCTGCTAATTGCTGTGGTTTTGCAATCAAGTATTGCAAAGCTAATTTAGTTTGGAAGAAGTTGTTGGAACATGGGTTCATCCTTGGAAATCACATAGCCTCTCTGCTAATGGGTACTGCAGATTGCTAAGCTGCTCCAGCCTGCTCTGCCACTGGATAAGCTGGGATAGAGTCCTGTCTTTTGAAGACTTCTGACACCCTGGGGTGTTGAGCAGCTTTGCAGGATGCTGCAAGTTAAGGAAAACTCTGAGGTTGTCTGTCCTTAATACTGGACTCAGGAGCTGTAGGGATGTCGATCCTGCAGGCATGATGCTCAAGTGCCCCAAAGCACCTGCGAATTCCACATCAGAGCACACCAGCAATTTGCTTGCCAGCATGTGGGAACTGCTATGCCAGGCAGTTGTGGGGCACATGGTGCAGAGGATGCAGGGCAGGCCGTGCTCTGGGTTGCTCTGTTGGCTTCTCTGTCTTGCAGCTGCCAAAGCCCAAAATGCAGCACTGCTCCGCTGGGGAGCATGCCATGCCAAACACTAAGAAAGGGAAGAAATTAAATGAAGAGTGCATTCAGGCCAAAGTGGGGTGCTTGGATTACTGAAACCCTCTGTGTGTCCCTTTGAATGCAGTGGCAGCAACAGCACAAAACATTCCCGGACCTGTGGTACCAGCCTCCTTGGGGCCTTTGTCCTAGACATTGGTCTGTCACGGGTATTAGAAACATCAGGCTAAAAAAAAAGTGATGGAAGGACAGGCACTGATGTGTCATCATCTTCTGCTGTCATAACCAGTGCTTTTATGATCTCCATTACTCTGATGTCCCATTTGACTCAGTTTTTTAAGGTACTTGTCCTCACAACACCCCCGGTGAGGGACAGGAAATGCTGCAGATGGGCACAGACCATGTCTGTGCTAATAATAGCAACAAACACTCCCTGAACTGTCTGGTGCCCCCAGGCCAGAAGCACCGTGTGGGTTGTGGTAGCCTACAGGGTCACTGTTGAATGGGACCACAATTTAGTAGGCACAGGCTGTGGCATGAACAGTGTGGGGGAGGCCACATGCCTCTTGCACATCCCCCAGTCCCCTCTGCCCTGTCCCATGCTTGAGGCATCCAGGCATGCTCAGGCTCTAAAACTGGAGTCTGCAGGCTTCACCCCCAAGTTTGTGGCTTCTGGATATGTGCGTGCTGCTTCTGCTTTTGCAGCCTGTAAAAGAAGATGTCTTCGATGCTTTTGCTGTTTCCCCAGGCTCAGGGAGGAGGGGACAGCTGCCTCCTTTGGGCTGGAGCCAGCAGAAGCATGGCTGGCCATGTCAGATTAATCCTAGCCCAGTGGAAAAGAGAGATGTCACTTCTGGAGACTAGCAGTCTCTGACCCAGGTCAGGTGCAGGCAGCATGGGATCAGCAGGTAGCTTGGAGTGGGGTGCGTGGTTTAAGGCCCTCGGACAAACTGTAGTTGTCCTTCCTAGTAAAAAAATGGCAAAAAGCAGCTCCTACTTGTGGGGAGTTTTTTAACTGGATGATGCTTAGCTCAGGGTGATTTGAGGACTAGTGTGAGAGCAAGTGGGCTGCACGAGGAGAAATTCTGCTGGAGGACAGTGCAGGAGGACATAGCAAAGTGGCACACTCTATCACTTCCTACGTTGCCTGGCTTATGTCTCAGGCAGTTCATAGGACTTGCTTGGCTGAGTGTTACCTGGCATGAGCCGAGAACATGATGGGTGTAATTCAGCAGTAGAGGCAAATGTGCTCCAGAGCCTGGGTGCATGCCCTCATCTCATTTAGGTTCCTTGGGCAGAGGAATACCCAGAGAAGCAATGTCTCACTTTCCAAGAGATGCTGCTCTCCTTCCCACTGATCTCAGATTCATCCAGACACTTTAGGTAACCACTCAAATATTTTTGTAGACCTTCTCTCAAACATGTGGCCCACTATAGTTTGGGAACTCTGGCAGAAGAGGAAACTTATCCTGCGTCGCTTGGCTGCTGTACTTGGGCTGCTCACATGGGTAAGGTGAGGTACCAGAAATAGGCAAGGTGGCACCTATGTTCATCATGCAGCCCCCTCAGGGCAGGGATCTGTCTTTTCCTCATTTGTCTGCAAAGCACATAGCTGCAGCCTTGTGTAAATAATGCATAACATGCACAGTCGTATTTTCTACACGTCCCTACCCACACAGATGGCTTCAATGGGAAAATGTCATTGCTGATCATTAAAAGGCAAGAAACTCCTCAACTACCAAAATAAATAAGTGATATATTGTTGGCTTTTACAGTCAGTAGGATTCTACATGAGGGGATTTTTCCCCCCATGTATGCACCTTCAGCAAATTAATTTGATAAGACCCAGTTCCAGACATCACCTTATTTCAAGTTCAGTTACCTAGGAAACTGCAGTGTACTGCTGGGACGAGCTGCCCGCTCCTGCTTCTGTTGGAGCTATTACACACATCAGCTCTTCCTTCAGGAAGAACAGAGTGCTGCCGATGCCAGCTTCCAGCCTTTTTATGCAGATCTGGGCTGTGCATGTGTGCAGAGGGAGGCACACAGTCACCAATGCCCGTGGGAGGGAGACACGCACGCTACCCACACCTACGTCTGCGTACTGGAAGTTGTTCATTTAGCTGAGAGGAGACATGTAGCTGTGGTAGCTACCTATAGCATGGGAGTGTGGAGATGCACGCACCAGCCGTGTGCACATGGGAACTCGCACTGGCTGTGTGTGTGAGCACACAGTCCTACCCAGAATGGCTGCTCACACGCATAGGTGCTGCTTCTCGTGAAACAACTGAAGTTATCAGGGCTTCCACGAAATGGTAATTGAATCTGAGGATCTGAGGTAACATGGTCTGGGTTGGTTTTTTTTCTGAGGACTCATTTGTCTAAGACAAGTTCACTTTCTTTGGGATAACAAAGCCTTTGCACTCTCTACTCTGCAGTTTCTGAGAAATGAGGCGCCCTTGAAGAGCAGCTCTAACACACTGCAGTGGTGCTTGCCAAAGAGCCCAAGCACCACAGTTACTTTTTGAAACACTTGATTTTTTACCAGATTACCGTAATGTGCCCACAGTGGCAGCTTGTCTCTCAGGTGTGAGATATTCAGCTGTGCATGACCTCGGGACTCTGGAGGCTCAGGTGCTGGGTTGAAGGTGGAAAGGTGTAAGTGAACAGCTGGAGTGGGGAATCTCATTTCCTTCCTTGCACCAGGGCCCAGGAGCTACACCTCACCATGGGGTTGCAAACACATGCGTAGTCAACTCATTTACTCTTGTTCAGCATAGGTAAGCTGACTGGAGCTAGCTCCTATTTAGTAGACAGCCCTGTCAGTGAGAAACACCCTATTCCCCATGCTGTCGTTCAGCAATTTTCCAGAGACAGCGGATGGTTTTAATGTTTTCTTTTACAGGAATGTGGAGCCCAATATGCATCTTACAGATGGGAAAATAAAATCTGCTCTGCATATCTCTCTGATTAGTTTGTTCTGTGCTATAACTCATGTAGCCATCTGCAGGTGTCAGCAGCCCTTTACACTGTCTTTCTCCAGCTACAAATATTGTGGCTGCTCTGGTAGAAAGGAAAAATGTCTTGAGGAAGTGGAAATGATCAGAGAGTCTGCCCTGAGGTGCCATGGTAGGAGATCACTTGTCTGTCTGAGGAACCATCTATCCTGATGGACTTTGAGGCCCCACATACACCTTGCATTGTTTGCAGGAGAAGACCACCATTTTCCCTTTAGTCATCCTCTATGGGACCTCAGTGAGTAACAGGGATAACAAACTCACAAGAATAGGAGGTGCAATCCTTCTGTCCCTCCCCCCATCTCCATAACCTGCATCTCTGGGGTAAGGAGTAGCAGAATAACTACTGTGTGGGCTAGAGCAGTGACCTACAAACATCCACCTGCAGGGAGCACTGCTGTGTCTGGCCTTTTCTCCAAGCCTCTACCTCACCTCCTGACCTGTCTGTCTAGACACTCAGCTCACCATCAGAGATGTCAGTGTAGTAAGCATCGGAACTGTTGAACCATGCTACCTATATTGCTACAAAAAAATATTACCAGTGAGGTCTAACTGTCCAGAAGGAAGAACACAAACAAGAGTCACGCCTTGTGGAAACCTTACATTCGATACATACATATGAGCACACTTTCTGATCCATTGCACCATTTCTCACCAGCTGGCTACAAAACACCTGGTTTCCATCAGTAACTATCCTGATAGGCATTTGTCTGGTGCATGCTTGCCATTTCAAAACTACTAGGGTTTGCAAGAAACTTGTTGACCTATTTAATTTGTGTATATCTAGATAGACAGCTAGATGTGCAGTCAAGTAGATACTTGAAAGTCCAGCTCAGGGACAGAGAAACCTTTATTTTCATCCACCTGTCAGCACTGTCATTACTGACATTTACTTGGCATTACCCAGTCTCATATACAGTCCTGTAGTTCACAGAATCATTTCATAGAGTCATAGAATGGTTTGGGTTGGAAGGGACCTTAAAGATCACCCAGTTCCATGGGCAGGGACACCTTCCACTAGACCAGGTTGCTCAAAGCCTCATCCAGCCTGGCCTCGAACACTGCCAGGGATGGGGCATCCACAGCTTTCCTGAGCAACCTGTGCCAGTGCCTCATGACTCTCTTTAATTGTTGCATGTAATTATTATACCAACCTGGCCAATGTCTATAACGCACACCATGTACATTTATGTGTGTAGACATACACATATACATACAAAGACCTGTATATATAAATATATGTACACACCCATACACATACACTCAGAAGAACCTCTGTATGTGTTTCAAACTCATAAACAGCCAATGTGCAAAGGATAGGCACAGATTTTCTTTCCTCCACTACCTCCAGGATGCAGTAGGGCATTTTTAACAACACTGAATGAAACCGAGGGACTGAGTGAGAGCCTATCCAGACCAAAATCTCTGCAATGCATCTTTCACTTCCTCAGGCAATGATTCTTGCAGCTGGGGACCTACTTTTATGAATAGGTGTTCAGAGAAGGGATTTGTCTGTAGCAATTTTATCAATGCCTGGGACTCTTTCCTGCAAACTTTCATATGTGTGTCAGACATTTCAACTGAGTTTATGTGTTGTTCTGCATAACAGCGTCTCCAGAAAGGTTTGCTTTCCTGGCTGCTTATAAGTCACTGATCTTTGATCGCTGTGTACCTGTATCCTGGAGGATGTTATGTTTGTTTGTATGTATTTCTCATTTGAAATACCATAAATGATAGATAGAAAAGCTTTGGCAACCGCCAATTTTGTGATAATTATCTGAGCTGTAAAAGCTTCTGGGGCCTCACAGAGATAGTGGCAGCAGATGCATCTGTGCCTGTGTTAACCTGCTTTCCCAACATCCCCAAAGCTTGACTGCCTTTTTTGTCAACATTACAAAAGCAGTGTAGAAAGGGAAAGAAACACAGTTAGAGAGAATAAAGCATTTACTTACTTAGAGAACTGACTCGAGATATGGATGGTGCTAAAAAGACAGAAGGCTGACCAAAGGGCTGTAATGTCTAAGAACACTTTTTTCTCTTCAGATGATATTTTTCATGTCCTGTGCCATCTATGTCATCCTGCACATATCCTCTGTCACGAAACCTATGCAGGTAGTGGAAAAAAGGCCCAAAAATGCAGCAGCTCCCTCACCCCAGACCCATTGACTTTTTTCAGAATAACGAAGACTGTAAAGTAGAGATTTCACCCCTTCACCCCCAGCGAGGGTCAGAGTTGGCTCCTTGAGCTACTAGATGTCTCTATGAACCTACAGACAATGGCTCAGCCTCACCACAAGCAGAGTCTCAGGCTCCATCCTCGGTCTGGAACTGCTGGTGTTACCTCTGAAATTGGTCCTGCCACCTCAAGGCTGCCTGACCCTTTCCATGCCAAACGTCTGTTTTAATTTCTTTATAACCTAGCCTGAGCATAATATTTTTGGAAGATGACCATATGATGGGCTTAGGTCCAGACCTGGTTTCCCCACTTTAAGAACAATGCAATTCAACCAGAGGAGGAGCAGGGCAGGGACCCAGAGGGAGATGACTGGCTGTCATCTGAGAGAAGGCTGAATTTGTCTTGTTTAGCCTAGCAACAAAAAAAGCTGACAAAAGGTAGAATTGCTATCTGAAAGTATCCCAGTGAGGAAAAAGGGTTGCTTTAAAAAGTCAGTTTAGCATGATAGCAAATGGTTTTAAAATGCCTGGGAGTCAGTCTAGACTGAAAATGAGAAGCTCCTTCTGCTATGACAGTGATGGAGTCCTTGCAGAGGCTTCCACAGGATGCTGTGAACCCAAAATAACCCAATTAGAGTTGAGGTGCAGCTTGAGCAATTGATGAGAGGGACCCTACAAAGCCATTGTCTGCCAGTGCAGGACCCTGGATTGCATCATCTAGGACATCCTTTCCAGGACTGCATTTCTAAGATGGGAACTAGTATTTGAACACAGTTATGTAAATACTGAAATTGTAGATAGGGTGTTCATGATCACTAAATTCACAAGCAAGACTTTACTGCCTCTACCATTTTTCCCTTGCAGTGCTGTGGAAATAAGTGTATCATTGCCTTATCTCTGCTCAAGTTTTAAAATCAGAATGTGTTAGAAACATCCAGGGGAAAATTAAATAAGATTCCATTTGGTGTTTTGTAACATGTGCTGAACATTTCAATTTCCGTCGAAGAAATATTGAATAATGGTGTATTTGGACAACACTTTTTTTGAAAATATGGCACACCATTGCATACATGAAGCATATTTTTTAACATAAAGATACAGTTTCTAAGTTTCCCTCAACTTTTCAAACTTTGGAATTCTTGGATATTCGATCTTATAATTCTTTTAATTTAGAGAAGTATTTGACTGTAATGCTCAGGTGGCTGCAAGAATGGTCAATTGAAACAGATTTTCATGAGTGGTGCTGTGTCATTAAGACAATAGGAAGCTTGTATAGTGGTAGATAATAAAAGCTGACAATAAAAACAAAGTTTTTTTTCAAGTCAAATTATAATTGAACTGTTTTGGACTGTGTTTTATTAAATCCACTTGCAAGAGTAGGATCAGTAAAAGAATTTCCTGCCTTTTAGGAAACGTCTTCTAGAGAATGTCTTCTCTAAAAGAAGCCAGCAAATTTCAACACTGATAACTTTCTTATTCCTAAAACCAATTATTTTCAAACATGTCATCTACACTAGCTCTCAGTGAGGATTAACTACATGACAGGCTTGAACTTTTAAAAGCAAGTGAGTTTTAAATTATGAAAGAGCAGGGGGAAAAGGTGAGACTAATTTTTACTGTACAGAAACATGTAAAGTTTTTCAGTGCATCATCATTCATAGTCTTCTTGCCATAATTATAATGAAAACTATTCCCTTTCTCTTTTTTTTTTTACTCCCTAACAAGAAACGCTTTGTGATTGGATGATGTAGACTAATTTTTAGGGAATCATTTATCATATTAATAGCTTATTGCAAATGAAACTCCCCCATCTAGCCCAGGAGAATCTTTTTGTTAATTGCTTTGCAAGCATTAAAGAATATTTCTAGTTCAAACTGCCTGGACCAACACTATTGAATGCTACATTTGTGTTGTCTGACTGTATGGGATCAGCACCAACAGCTGGGTGTCTTTTCTGGCTCTTCCTGACAGTCAATTCAAAGCCCGATTTCAGCAAATATTCATGGAGGTTATGTGAAAATACGCTTCACTGTACTCCTCCAGAAGTATATTTCTGTATATTTTCAGAGAATGAATCTCGTAATGCTCACACTCCCTAAACCCTCCTAGGTTAAGAGACATGCTGCTATTGCACTGCAGAGAGGCTTTCATCCTCAGAGCTGGCACAAATTGAACACTGACACTGGACATTTGTGGGAATATTCCTATAGTTTTCTAGCTACATGCGAGTTTGCACCGAGCATGAAATGTTTTAGCCCTAAAGCAAATACTTACAGGTGTGGGAAGCTGGTTGCTATTCAGGATTTGATTAGCTCCAGTGAGTTCTTCCTCAGCAAAATTTCCACTGATGGTATCTGTGTTATCAGGACATCAATTTCCCCCCACAGGCCACCAAAATGATAGACCTTCAAAGCTAAGATAATCAAGGGTGTCAATAAATGTCTTCAGCCAAGATAGATAGAAAACATCAGGCTTTCAGTATGACAGAGTTTCTGTTCATAACTGTTTATCACGTTTTTTTTAGTCAGTTTGTTTATTTTGGTCTAAACTCCAAGTTGAGACTTCAGTAAACCCCTGGGAAGCCTGTGGAAAGACAGCAGTGCCCAAACAGTGGGTTAGCTGGGGGCCAAGGACAGACAACCCACATTTCTCAGTGGTGTCACATATATATTCTCCTCTGGTTGGAGGTTTTAATGAGGGAGATGTTTCCAGGATGAAAAAGAATAACTGGACTGAGAAAATTTAACCCTGAAAAATGAAAGAGAAGGGCTGAAGAGTATCACAAGTTTCGGATGTGATCCGTAGGAGAGGCAGTCTGTGTTGTGCCTAAGGTTTTTTTCCTTTTTCCACTGAGGGAAATCTGGCCCCTCTTGGCCAGATGAAGTTGGACAATTTAAACAGGCAACACACTGGCTTCAGTGCAGCAGCTGGGGCTGCTTCCCCAGGGCTTGAGGGCTCAGACACGGCATCCGATGGCAGCAACTGATGCCTATTACCAGGCATAAGGTGAACAACGGGAGCTGATCCTATGCATTAATCCACAGCAACTGTGAGATAAATTACATTAGACTAAGTGCCACTGAAGGAAACTTGGCTGACGTATGCAAACTCATTTAGCTGCTTTAATTGCAGCACTCTAGGAGAAGGTGGTGATTTCAGCAGACTGAAATAGGATGGGGAGTCCTCACTACATGAGACGAGAGAGAGAGCACCAAACACAGCTACGCAGGCCAAGAGACAATAGGGGAAATCCTGTCTTTCAGGTGGAAAAACAAGCTAGGCAGTCTTTCCCTTGCCGTAGCACCTCTTCTTAGCCAAATCAATAAACAGATTGAGGCCTGAGAGACTAGAATGGCACAGGCAAAAGGAGTAGGCTGGCACACCTCATCCTCCAACTTCATTCCTCACAGGAAAAGGCATTTTCAGGTAGATATGGCTGAAATAGCTTCAGTCAAAAAAGGAGCAGGTGGGAGATGGTTTTTCATTCATTAAAGACAATCATAAAATTTTGTTGTCTTCTTTAAAGAAAATTAGACACCTCCCACAAAGAGATTTTTCTTTTGCTGAAATCATGCTTAGCTTTTTTGTTTGGTTGGTTTTGTAAATGAGGTAGGGTACTCTGAATTGAGACTAATACCTTTTTTCACAGGAAAATGTAGAAGAAAAGGTTTCTCTTCCTAGCAAAACTGATTTTTAACTGCGTTCAACCATAGACATGGATTAGTTATTAAAAGTAGTCGGAGAGATTTTGATCCTGCCAACCATCAAGCAAGCTGCCAGTGAAAGCATTTGAGCTATATTCTGAATTTTTAGCATACCAAGAGCTCTCCTAACCTTGTAGAGATGGCTTGAATGATGCAAGTTAAGTATGTGCTCACCATGCACTTGGTGGTGAGCCCAGGTTTTCAGGGCTGTGAAAGTGAACTGACAGTTCAGAAAATAAAGCCTTTCTTCCCTGATTTCTTTTTAATTTTTAACTGACAAGTGTACTGATGGCCAGTTTAATTTGATTTGACACAGATGGTCATTTCAGTTGGCAATCATCCACCNAATAGGATGGGGAGTCCTCACTACATGAGACGAGAGAGAGAGCACCAAACACAGCTACGCAGGCCAAGAGACAATAGGGGAAATCCTGTCTTTCAGGTGGAAAAACAAGCTAGGCAGTCTTTCCCTTGCCGTAGCACCTCTTCTTAGCCAAATCAATAAACAGATTGAGGCCTGAGAGACTAGAATGGCACAGGCAAAAGGAGTAGGCCGGCACACCTCATCCTCCAACTTCATTCCTCACAGGAAAAGGCATTTTCAGGTAGATATGGCTGAAATAGCTTCAGTCAAAAAAGGAGCAGGTGGGAGATGGTTTTTCATTCATTAAAGACAATCATAAAATTTTGTTGTCTTCTTTAAAGAAAATTAGACACCTCCCACAAAGAGATTTTTCTTTTGCTGAAATCATGCTTAGCTTTTTTGTTTGGTTGGTTTTGTAAATGAGGTAGGGTACTCTGAATTGAGACTAATACCTTTTTTCACAGGAAAATGTAGAAGAAAAGGTTTCTCTTCCTAGCAAAACTGATTTTTAACTGCGTTCAACCATAGACATGGATTAGTTATTAAAAGTAGTCGGAGAGATTTTGATCCTGCCAACCATCAAGCAAGCTGCCAGTGAAAGCATTTGAGCTATATTCTGAATTTTTAGCATACCAAGAGCTCTCCTAACCTTGTAGAGATGGCTTGAATGATGCAAGTTAAGTATGTGCTCACCATGCACTTGGTGGTGAGCCCAGGTTTTCAGGGCTGTGAAAGTGAACTGACAGTTCAGAAAATAAAGCCTTTCTTCCCTGATTTCTTTTTAATTTTTAACTGACAAGTGTACTGATGGCCAGTTTAATTTGATTTGACACAGATGGTCATTTCAGTTGGCAATCATCCACCAAAATACGTCAGCCTTGGCTAATGACCTACCCTCATCGATAATCTTGTGACATCTTTTCCACATTGTATATGACACATGCTTGTGAACTTCCTGCAATAACCCCTTCGTGTTTTTAAATCCCAGCCTGCCAAATGCCTGTTCCAAAATGTCATTTCTCCCTCACAAGTATACACCAGCTGCTGAGGGAGCTGCTGGTGAGGCTCCCTCCATCTTAGCCCTAGGGCCTGGTGGGAAGGGACATGGGAAATACCATGGGAGGACACACCTGCCCTTGGCTTCCATCTGTCACACCATGCCAGGCCACAGCCTGAAGGGCTGGAGCCAGAGGCCTCTCATTCCCTCAGCCTTTCCTTAGATCTGAAATGGATGGATGTTGTGTTGCAGCACTGTAGATAGGGGAATGAGACCTTTTTACACCTATATTTTGTGAGGAATCTAAATAATAATTATTAATGACTCACGATAATCCTAGATCCTTATTTTCTCTGCATCTATAATAATTAGGAATCTATAATTTTGCCCTCTGAGCTGCCTAGTCACTTCAGAGGAGAAACTTTAGCCTTTTGCATGCACCTGGAGCTTGATCAAGAGTCCCCTGAAATCCATGGCTGCCCAGCCAAACTCAGGGTTATGTGACATGCAGGATGCCACCAGCTGCTACAGAAGTAAGTGGTGAACAAGGTGTTTACTGGATAAAGTCTTGCATCTCCACGCCACATTTTCCAGCTCCTATTTGAAAGACGTTTTCCAGTCTGATCTTTCACTGGAATACTTCTACTCAGTATACATTTGTTTCTGTCAGAGGGCTATTTGCCCAATAAATTAAACAGTCAATAAAGGCAGGGGCCATAAATCTTCTCTATTGCTAATTACCTTAAAAATGAGGAGACTGCTATTCTGTCTCCTTTATTTCATTTGATAGTTGTAGCAGCAGCAGCTGATCTGGCTCATCATCCCAGTAGCCTGCCTTCAACTCGGGACCATTGCAGGGTCATGGGGAGGACAAACATGAAAATCAGGCGTGTGCAGAGTAATTTTTCTCATGAGAAAACATATTAATATGAAACAATGAGAAGCCATGGGACTTCCTAACCTGGATATTACATACTTTTACCTCGGCTGAGGCTGTTCTGCCATTGTGAAGAAATGCCCTGTGGGAGCTGCTGCCGTATGACTGCTAACACTTGGCAGTCATTCCTCTACGTGAGCTGTGGGGAATCTCCGTCACTGTGCAGCCATCTGAACCTTGTTTCTGTGAGGTCCCAAAGGCCTTTGCAAGATTTGTTTATTATTAACCTCATTTATCACTCTCATGACTGATTTTGAATATAAGGAAAGTGGATCCTATTAAAAAATTCATGTGTTACTACCTAGGACACAGAGTCAAGTGTGGAGTAACCCAGATTTCATCATCCTACTATTAAATAACAAGTACTAATTTACTTTTCACCTATTAGCTAAGAACAGGCTAACTAAATTTCCACATGTGGCAGAGAGCTAACTGCTGCTAGATTATAAATGTACTATGTGGATCCAGGATATTTTATGAAAAACATTAGTGAGTTGTTTCTCACATCACAAATTTCCTTGTTGTTCTGCTAGGAAATATTTCCAGTTTGTGGTGCCCTCTCTGAACTGTTGACTCTAACAGTGCAGCCCAGAGCAGGTGGATGTAGATGAGCTAGAACTCCTGCCAACATTTCTGTGGTGTGTATGCCTGCGTGGGAGGCAGAAGCATTTGAAAAAGGAAGACAGCATCAAAGAGCATTTAGGGAATGAAGCTGTGGGCTCAGCTGTAAGCAAAGCCCCTGTGGTTAAAGCTGTGCTCATTGAGATGTCCCATGTGACAGTACCAAACCCATTTTCAGCCTTCTCTATGCATGTCCACCTCCTTGTTGGGCTGAAAAACTGTTTGTTTCACAGTGCTGTGATGTAAATGAAGGTAGTGACACCACCCCTGCGAAGTCTGATCAGCCTAAAGGTCCTGTGCACTCAGCACACAGGAGGTGGTGGGAATGGACACCAGGATCCGGCAATGTGTGATGCTGGTGTTGTCACAACTGCTTATCCCCACTGTCCCTCTCCCCACCCTGCCCACCATGCCCTGTTTTGCAGTGGTCACTTCCACTGACTTTCTGGAATACAAGAGTGAACAGTGGCAGAGCTTTTCATCCCCCTGTGCACTCAGGTTTTTTTAAAGAGGGATCATTACAAAAACAAAGGTCATTTAAGAACACACACATACACAGAAAATTCCACTTTAGATTTTAAAAGTGCAGTGGAGTTTGACCTTCACTGTGTCTTCTGCCTGCCTCCTCTCTAGAGCTTTATATGGTGTTCATGGTCATGTTGCTTTATTATTCCCACAGCTCTGTTTCTTCCTTCTAAGCATTAAAAAAAGCAAAGCTAAGAACCACAAATTCTAGTTAAAACAGGTTGACCTACGCTTTGAAAACAGCAAGTGCATTCTTAGGTAATTCACAAACAGGAAAATGAGACAAGGTCAATGATCAACTCATTTATTGTGGCTTGACCCATCTCACTGAGCCTATAGTGTGCTCCTGAGCTCTCAGGACCACAGTCCTTTCACATACCAGTGTTTGGGATTTGCAGACTGAGCACAGATCAAGGTCCTTTCCTTACAGGTCCTTCCAGACTCACCTTGCAGACTGGCAGGCTGATTTTCAGCGGATCGATGAATGAGTTAGGACACCGAGTCTCACTCTGAGCACAAGGAGTAGAACTCTCCATTCAAGTTTTCAGGCTACATCAGCAGTACAGAGATATCCAGAAGAAAATTCTGCTGCAGCACAAGGTCTTTTTGGGGTAGTGGGGAGAAGCCCCCAGCCACAACAGCAGAGGGACATATGGACATCAGCTGTATAGGAGCATGGATTTTGCCGTGGAGGGTGCATACATGGGTCAGAAAATAGCCCAGATGTGAATCAGCTCTTAGAAACCAGTCCAGCCATAAAAATGGACACTTTTGGGTCAAAAAAAGCAAGAGAGGCAAATAATTCATCTTAATTACCATGAGGTTCCCTGTCTCCTTTTGCAAACAAAACAAAGCACAAAGGGAATAGCCACTGCAAAATGCTGGTGATTTTGGTCTGTTCACCCAGCTCTGGTGCACTGAAGGGCAGGAGACCTTCCCAAGCCCACACAACCCATGGTTTTTGTCCATCTGCACAAAGGATCTCACCTCTGCAACACAGCAGCCCTCGCAGGAATACCACAGGCTTCTCTGGCCTATCTCCATGGGGAAAAAATGAGAAACAAACACAGGGTGATGCTGTCCGATGGCTATAAAGGTACAAGGATAAACTGTGTGGCTTATTTAGGGGAAAAGGGCCATGGAAACCTGGCCCTTGTAGATCTTCTCAGGGAGCCGGGTCACATGCATACACACTTGATAAGGAGCTGCTTCTTTTCTCTTCCCAGAAATGCCATTTTCCTCTGGGTGTTTGTCAATTACTGGACATATGAAAGATTTGATCCAAGACAATTTACTTCTCATACATGAGTGAATATCTAACTGCCCATCTTCAGTCTCACTGATAAGAGCCCAGGTAACTTGGCAATCTTCCTCCTCCTACATCTGAGGTATGGCTGCTATCCATGAGTGCTGCTGCCTCAGATGTGGATGCCACTAAAACAGATAGCCCTCTGCAGTGAGAAACATCTGTAGGAGACAATCTATATGAGAATGAAATGGTATTTTCCCCAATTTATTCTGCAAGAACAATGTAAACAGGGTATCCCATCAAAATTCTGGTCTAGTTTCCTTTGGTTTTTTTCCTTTGTTTTTACTGATCAAGTGAAGAAAACCACCCCATTTCTCTTTCCCAAAATGTCCAAGGTAAAATTCATTTCAGATCCCCTTCATGTAACAACTGGATAGAAGATTCTCCCTTGGGTCACTCAGCATACTCATTACATTTCTCTCACTCCTCTAAGGTAATGAATCACGTACCCCAGGACTTGTCCACACTTGCAAGTTATCACTCATTAAGGTAAGGTGCAAATACAAAGTGCCATTGCTGTTTCTTAAGAGCAGCTGGAAGGTTGAGCTAAGCAGGAACAATGCACTGATTTCTCAATAACAGCTTCCTCCCAGAGTGTTAATCAGGAAGAAATGACGGGAAACAACTCAGCCCAGAGATATGATGTAGGTGAATCAGCCACAGTTGCTCAAACCTCTCCCAGAGGGCTCTGGCTGCCCTTGCCAGCAGCAGGAGAGTGTTTCAGGAAGTGCTGCTGAAGATCCTAGGGGTGATTTCAATTAATGCTGTCCATGTTTAAGTCTGTACCATGGTTTGCAATAGGGAAGCAGCATTAAACCATTAATACTAGTTGGGTTATCTGCTTATGGTTAAGAATACTGGCTGGTGTGTTCACCTGTTGAGCAGCCAAGCAAAGGAAAAGGCATTTGACAAAATGTTCCAGCTGCAAATGAAAGCCCAGAGCAAGATGAGACTTTTCCACAGGAGTCTGTGACAGGTCATGGTATTGCTGCTCAGCCAAGCTGTCACGCAACAAAGCTATGAAGGAGCATTTAGTGGGTTGCAAATGCTCTCTTCTGATCTTTCAGTTTTGCAAATTTTATTGAGTGATGCTGCTCTTATCCTGTATTTGTCCCGTCTCAGTAGAGGTACTTGACAAATCATCTGGGAAGATCCATCATTGCATAACCTCATACTTGAAAGACAAAGCAGTTCACCTCTTTTTGCCCCCTTCATGCAGCCAAGGGCTCCAGGCATTGCTCAGCAATCCTTCAACAATGTACTTCTGCAGAAGTAAAAAGCCACAAAGCTCAGAATTTGGCTTTTCTCTATACTTTTTATTCTCTTAGCCTAACTCAAAGCACTCTAAAATAAGTAATTGCTATCATCTTAAGGAAAGCTGTGAGGTAATTAGGTCTCTGGTCTCTAATTTATACGCAGAAGTGGAAAAACACCCTACCCTTGACAGGATTAAAGCACCTGTGGGTGCTATTCACGCTTTCAGGTCATCTCCGGCCACTTTGTTCCTTTTAGGCCGCTGTAGGTATCTACAGAGATGATTACAGAGACTTCCTGGTCGATGCTCAGAGGAAAGCAGGTGCTTCCAGAAGGCAATGCCAGGCTGGATTCTGGGAACATGAAGGCTGGTCCCAGCCAGACCTGTGCCAGCTGGACATGGGTCTGGGATTGAGCCCGTGCTGGCTCCTACCCCACAGCACCGGTGACTCTATTCCCATGTGCTGAGGGGTGGGATCCAGCACGGGAGCTGCTGCCAGGGAACAGCTGGCCAAAGGTGAGTGTGTGAGGGTCATTCCCACCCTGCAGCTCACATGATGCCCCACTGCATCTGTCACCTGGGCTCAGCCTGTCCTGGGGATCTGAACATGCAAAAGAGGACGCAGAAATGGGGCTTCAGAGGCAGGTTGGCAGAACAGTTTTGGCATGTGGAGTGACAAGTGCAGGGAAAATATAAACTTCTTGAGGAATAATTTGCAACTCTACGTGTGAAACTTACTTGGAGACTTGCATTATCTAACATTGCTTCACCAGCTGATCTCAGGGGAGATCCAAGACAGGCCTCACCCCCTCCTGAGGTGCTGTGTCGGAACTGCCTGGAGATACAAGTGCATAAACGTTACCTAAGGGAGTCTGGCTAAGCCTGTGAACAAGAACTAGCTTCAGACAATACCACTGCATACAACCAAGCCTGCCTTTCAGGGAGGACAGGTAAAGGTGATGGGAGACAGCACAAAACACACTAAAAATGGCCTATATTCACACTTTTCTACACAACCATTAGTTTTTGTTTTCTTTCAAAAATAACCTTCCTATCAATCCAGCCCTGAGGCAGTTAACGCATGGAACTCAAAGCTAGATCTAACCTGTATCTGCACACCAGCTTATGAACAAAATATTTCATTATCATCTTGAAATCTCTAATTCAAGCTGGGCTTAAACTTGAAGCAGCCACAGTTCCAGCTATAATAAGCCTGGGAACTGAGAAGATCTGGAACTTCTGAAAATCAAGTCCAGAGGCACTCAGGATTTTCACCAGTGCCACAAACCCAAGGAAACTTTCTGACTGTTTCATTTGTACTTGGATTTTCACTGACCTAGAAAATAATACATGAAATATAGTCTGTCTATTCCTCAGGCAGGCTCCATATTACCAAGTGCAATACTCCCAGCTGCAGTCAGTGTATTGTTTTGCTCTAAATTTGTCTTCTATATTTCTCAAAAAATATGAGACTTGAAACTCCACTTTTATGATCATAGAAGATTTTGTTCATGCTATCCTCTTTAACAGGTGCATCCAGAGTCTAAGCCCATTTTAGGAATATGTCTGAGGAAAAAAAAAGCTAAAATGAGCTGCCAAAGTTGCTGTCTGACCTTTAAATACGTATTTAAAGTTCTGTCTCAGGGCTCCACAGCCCCCAAGGAGTTTCTTTCTTTGGTGCCAAATGCAGAGTTCATGCAGCCCCAGCTCCTCCAAACGAGGTGCTAAGTTCACATGCTAAAGCCAGGTGCTGTTTACACGGAAAAGTGGGGCAAACATCTGCATGTCACTAAGCATCTTTCCTGTACACTGAATGTAAATATCCAGGGTAAACTTTTTCCTCTTGACTGTGTTTCCTCCTACACTTTTATTCTCTGAGGCAGCTTCTGTAAGTAACCCAAGTTTCCTTGTCATGGTGTAAAAATACTGAATCTCCACTGCCTTGTAATCTGCTCGTTTTGCTGGGAGTCCACCAGCTCTTCAGGATGTGGTGCCAAGAGACACTATCCCTGTTACAGGGTTTGACATCTGGAGGTCTCATTTATGGTTGGTGAGGGGAATATAGTTCATAAAGCTGCTGAGGAAAAGTGTGCTGCAAAAAAGCCCTGGAAGAGAAGGGTAGACATTTGAGGACATGGTGGATCTGACTGAGAGCACTTGGTTAACAGGTTGTGTGCAGATGTCCAACACACCTTCATAAGCTGAAACTTCTTCTCTCACTCTGATCCCAAAGCAACATATGCTGACTTTCCAGTGCAAGAGAAACTTCATGTATTTGTTAGTAAGTCTTTGCCCCAGTAAGACTTCAGAAAATTGGTCAACAATAATTTTCATTAATTCAGTAGTGGTAACGACTGATGACCAAATAATATTATTTATTTAACCAAAAGAACATGTTCTGCAAAGATATTCTGCAAATATTTTAAAAGAAAAAGTATTTCCTGTTGATATTCATTTATCACATTGGATTTCTAGAAAGCTGTGAAAAAGGCTTGAAGAGACCCATAAGAGACCTTGATGTCCATGTGTGTCCATACAATTTCTGATAGATGAACATCATCAGGAAATACTTGTTATCAACAAGGTTTTGTTCAGATATATTTGTTTTAAGGGCTGTAGGTCCTCTTTTAGGTGACTCGCCTTGTTGTTAAAGGTTGAGTTCTCCAGACACTTCAGCACAAATTACCTTTTAATGCTTTTCTAAGCATTTTTTTCCTGAGAGGCTCTCTGCAGGCCTCTTGGTCTTTGGTCCAAAGAAGCTGAAACATAAAAGTTTATTCAAAAACCTGTACAAGCAGCAGTTTGCATAACATGTTTGCTGTCAGGGTACCACACTGCCCACTGGGTGCCCAGCTCAGGCCCTGCTGTTCTGACATGGTGTCTAGAGTACACACATTTGTACCAAGGGGCGAATTTGGTCACTCAGTCAAAGGGCTTGTTTTACGGATGAGCTAAACCAGAAAAACTGAGTGAAGTCGGTGCTCACTACCACATGGTCAGTCAAGCCTGGATGCAGCCTTGGCTGTGTCATAGGACATGAAATCCTGGAGCACCACACACTGCTAGCAGCAGAGAGAAGCATAGCAGCTGTCTGGGAGGTAGCCATTCCCTTCGGGTTAAATTAAATTTATGTTGGTTTAATTTAAGACATTTGGGAACAGTTTTCAAGCTAGAATAATAAAAGTCACTCCTAAAGTGAAATTATGGATGGCAAAAATATTGACATGTGGCAATAATAATAAAGATGTACTGCCCACTAAAGGTTTTCTTTTAATGAAATAGAACCAAAAGAAGTTTCTGTGTGGACTGTAACCCAGAGACCAATGAGTCTTGGGCATCTTTGAGAAGAGGGAACGCTATCCTCAAACTCTGCTGGGACAGAGCAGGAACTCTGAAGCCCAGATTATTTTTTTACTTTGCACTTTAACACAGAGAAAGTTGAGGCAGGTTGACAGACATGAAGCACGTGCTTTATTCACTGATTTTGTAGCTGATGGCATACACCAAGTTCAAGGTTAAAAGGAAAGTTGTAGCCAGACAGGATGCAGACAGGAGTCCTCAGGTGGCCGTCCTCTCCTGGTGTCTGCTCCAGTGCAGCAGGAGATCGCTGTCATATCAACAACCAGCCTCTAGTAAAATTATTCATTAATTCATTAAAGCCTGCTCAAGCTGCCTTCCAGTGATCTTTGTCTGATGGCAACACTGTCACTGGCTGGATTATGCTTGATCAAGAATGAATGTTGCACCCTGATTGGCTGATACACCTTGCATGCATTTGTAATCAGTTATTACTTATCCGATATTAAAATTACTACTACATACTCTTTATATGTAATATTTGTTCTAACATGTACTCATCAGTCTAGAAGGCACCAAGTGGAGAGAGTGTGGGAACTTCAGTGCTGAATTATATGAATTATAACTTGACAGCAATGTGATGAGAAGGCAGAGGAGAAGAGCACAGGAGGATGGCGGAGGTATAGGAAGCTTTTTCCCAGGGAATATGGCATAAAAAATGCACCCCTGCAAGGCTGTGAGGAAAAAAGGGCTGTGAAGCCAGTTGAAAGGGGGTGCCACAGCAGCCCTGGAGTAATTTTAAGTGAACGGCTACAGGCAAAAAAGCCCCCTGAAATTTAGAAAACCTTTAGGAGTAGGCCAGTACAAACAATTGCACTGTGCAGTATTTAGATAACATGACTCCCTCTAAGCCTCATAAAAATTACATAAAAATAGTCAGTGGGATTTTGAGCATATCCTGCACTCCAGGTACACACAGAGTTCCAAGCTATCCCATTCATTTGGCACACAGAAATTGATGGGAAGCTCTGAGCTTTTTTTTTTTGAGTTTCATTGTGTGTATGATCTACCACAGGCAGGGAAGATTAAAGAGTAAGGGAACGCCTAAATCTAGAAAGAACAAAGCAGAACTCAATGGATGAATGTGAGTAATTGCATCAGGTGCAAAAACACAATTAGTGACATTGTAATTACTGAAATTAAATATCAATTTATATGAGTATGCACTATAATACTTTTGACAGCCTCAAACATTGTGTGATAGCAAATAAAAGTGGCATGACAGCTCCCTGATTTGTAAAGAAGTAGAATCATAGAATCATTAAAGCTCACTTAAAGAATTTTATTCCATAAGATACAAGGACAGGAAAGGTTTCAGTGCAAAGAGGATAAGTGATAATAAATGCCCAGTAAAACCATGCATACATCTGCAGCTATTAAGACACACAGCAGCTTTTCTAAAATACAAATGTAGTACATGAAGTAACAAACCCTGCAGCAGCACCATGGAAAACTTTGGTCTGAAGGGGAGAGCGGGAAGAAGATCATTCCCTTTGGGACAGGACACACCTCGCTTTAGATACTGCGGGCATACAGGTTGCATGCTAATTGTGTCTGTGTCTTCCTCTGGTCCACAGAGAAAAATGGGTGTCGCCAGAGACGATCCTTACCATATAGATATCCATTTAGCATGCCAGGTGGTGAGATGAATCCAGGTCATTTCTCTCCCTTACCAATTTTCATGAGAGAACTTTCCATTTCCCGGATAATATTTTCTCCAGCATGTCTCTCCAAGGCTGGCCCTTTAAGTGTGTGAGAGCTCTGCATCCACAAGGCAGCGATTTTTTCCCCTTCAAAACAGCTTCACTTTCCTCTCCCACCTCTCCTCTTTCCTCCTGGTGTTTAGGTCCCTTTTGCTAGCAGGATGGCTTTTTTTTCACCCCGTTGCTAGGTTGGTAGCCTAGTTTCCCAAGGAAAGGAAGCTTATGAGATCACACTGTCTGTGCAAGTGCCAGTCGGTCCCTCCTAGATAATTTTTTAAGCCTGTGAACTGAGTTTGATCAAACTTGAGAGGGGATAGAAGTCTCAAAGGTTTGAGCTGCCTACAAGTGCTGTGGAAGTAGGCAGGCGGAGGGGAAAAAATGCCGGGAGTGCATCCACTGCAGAAATATAACTGTATTATTAGACACCAGAGAGTCCACATTGAAGACAGTCATTACCACTGAACTCCATGGGAGATACAATTTCACAGATTCAGCAGCTCACAAGATGACTTGATTAATATGAGCATGAGCAAAATGTTCTTCTCCCCTTCTTCTAGAGCGCAAGGCTTCGAGTTGCAGAGCAGCAGGGGAGAGCTCAGAAATGACAGGCTGGTAGAGTGAATTTAGAGCTAATTGCTGCTCCTTCTCATGCCAGTACTTGTGTGGAACTCGACTTCCCTGTAACTCCCATTTGCATGATCTGATTCACAAAAAGGATGAGATTGGAAACTTCAGAGCACAGACTTCAGTGAGCAGAGCAAGTCCTGAATTGCCATGAGCCGGCACAGCTCCACTGAGGAGGGTGAAGCTGCCTCATAATGGGCCATCATTTCTAAGGGCAGCTCCACGATGAAGCGTCCAGGATCTGTGCTCCTTGCATTTGTCAGCATTGCAGTTGCTAACGGCGATTCATTTACCACGAGTGTGAGCTGGAACATAAGCTGAAGACCAGCAAAAGCTGTGCCTGGTGCGTAGGCTGGCTCTTGTTTGCTCCTGCTGTGACTTTTCCTAGAAGTCAGCTACTTCAGGACTGCCTGACTACTGAGCCTGAACAAAACCCTTGCAGTTCCTTGTTAACACTTTCTAGGGAGAAAAACAAGGTATTTGCACAGGTGGGATTCAAAAAGAAGTGGAAATCACTCATCTTACAGAAAAAAAGAAAAGCAACAAACTAACCACAGCTGAAACTAAAATGAAGACTGGGGAGTTGTGCAACTTTTTGTGTTCAGTGAAACATCAACAGTTTCTTCTTCTCCTAAGCCTTCTAAGTATTGATGTGCCGGATATCTGATGGAGGTGGAGAGAGTGCAAATCACCAACACCTAAAGAAAATGGAGAGAAGGTAATTAAATGAACTTTTGATGCACAGCAAAACGGGGCTGGTGAGCAGTGAGTGACATGGCTGAAAATGAACTGGGATCTCTGCAAGAAGGACAGGTATTGCAACCTGCCCTCGACAGTCTGGTCAAGGGCACGGGCTGAAATTCACAGCCTGAAATGCCTGCAGCACAGCATCTGCATGAGACTCAGCTGCTACAACCTTCTTTAAGATGAGGCTTCTTCAGAGAGGGACATGAAACACAACTCTCCTGCACCCAGGGCTGGAGTTTTCTGTTACATAACAGATCTGGGCAGCAACAGGGGAGCATCCTTTACCTATTATTTGTTGTTGTCATTTCAATCCGGGCATTTTTCTTCTGATGAAAGCTAAAAGACAAAATAAGATTTTTCTAATTAATAAAGCCTATCTCCTCATGTAGCATTTTTCACAAATCTCAAAGGTCTCAAAGTGCTACTCCCATTTAATGGAGACTAGGAGTAAGGGTGAAGGAGATCAAGTGAAATGTGAAATGTCTTGGCAACAGAACAAAACCAAGTCTTGCATCATGGGTCTAGTAAAAGGGACAAGGGCACCTATTAAGCCTCAATAAAAAGCAAAGCTTAGGACAATTTTCTGACATATTGGATCCTTCAATGAGGCGTTGCAAAACTAATGTGACCAATGTTCCATGCTAACAAAATATGTTCTGGATTTTTCATCTGACAACATAATTTAAGGGTTTCTTAGAATATGGGAAACAAAATGAGGCAGTGGCTTTACAGGAATCATTCCTTCGCAAAAGGCAGCTTGTGCCAGAGGACTGGAAAATTGAAAATGCCCCAGGGGAGCACAGGAATGGATAAGACCTCCTACACTACCCAGTCAAAATAAAACGCATTAAAAGAAGCATAAATACCAAACTGACAATTTACTGCAAAACTTCTTGTACTTAAGGTACTACTATTGTCAGAAGTACTACTATTAGCAGTTCTGACAAAGAGAGACTATACTAGACACATGGTTTGACTCTTGAAGGGGTGCATTTGGCAGAATTAGACCATGTACATAGCTGTATCTGAAAGAAGCTTTCTGACAGTGTCTGCAGCAACATAGGTTTAAGGTGGGATAAACCTGATTAAAACAACTTCTATCAGTATCAGTGACTGTTTCTTTCTTATTGTTAATAATGTTTTCTTGGTTGGTTACTTGATTTTTTACTTTAGTTGACTGAGGTTTTGAGGGTTTTGTTCGCTGCCTTGGGGAGCAACAGTTTGAATATCCAGTAGTTTCCAAAGTGTTTAAGATATTGGTGGTATTAAAGTGGTATTGAAGGATGTACTGCCCATCCACTCTTGAGGTGGCTTCCTGGCAAAAAAAAAAAAAGGTGCCCTGCAGATTTGATCTTTAATGCTTGAGAGATTTAGTACGTTTTCCACAGTCCTTAATAAATTGGTATCATTGGCAAGAAATCTGGAGGTGCAATGCACGATGCACACACAAAGCTCTGTGTATTGCAGTGGCATGACCCTGGAGTTCATATTGGGATAACGTTCCTGTCTGAGGTAAAACTGAGCATTCAAAATCCTTACCTAGGCAGAACGCACATTGACTTCAGGGGATACTTTTTCCCAGAGAATGGCTGTGTAAAGAAGGTCAGGACTAGCTGTTTGTCCCCTGCAGCAATGTTGTTTCTCTGGCTGAAGAGACTTCCAGCACCTGTGAGCAGGGATTTATTACTGCTGGTGAATGCCAGCACTCAGGTGTTGGTCAGTCTCACCTTGACCTTCAGGAGGCTGTTTCCATCTTTTCTTCATATCAGCTTTGGAGATAAGCAAACAAAGAAACAAAATAAAACAAACGATAAAGCCTAAAAAGCTAGGTCACAAGCCATAGGCTGGGTTTCTGAGAATTTGATCCATTTAAACCTATTTCTTCAGCACCTCCTGAAAGGCAAAGCCTGTGCCAGCACAGTCTGCCCATTTGTTAGCAAAGCCATAGTTCAGGAGTATGGGGCTCTGAGCAAAATCTTCTAACACAGACCCACCATGGGGATTTGAGGGGAAAGGAACAGCCAATAACTCACCAATAACAATGCTGTTGTCACTCTCCCACATCATCTCCAGCTTCTCTTCTCACTGGTGGAACTGGGCAGCAGAAGATCCCTAGCCCAAAGCAAATGAAAGCCCCTTCCTGTACTAACACTGCAGTGGGCCCCGAGTTGAAACTGTCCCTCAAGAGAGGCACCAGCCAGCTGGAAGCACATTTGCCAACAGTGCAACTGATCTTCATCTGCCTTTAGCCTAAAGAAACTCTTTCCGACATCTAAAATGGCATCTGATTTCATAACAGACTCCTCTGCAATCCCCACCTCTTTGCCTGCTCTCAACCCTGCCCAAAAAAACCCCAAAACCTAAACCAAAAAAAGCCCACCCAAACCCACTCGTGATGAAGAATGAAGTGGCTCAGAAAAATAAGCTGATCTGCCACCTCTTCCTGCAAGGCCTGCCAGCCAACTCCTGCAACAGCCTTGCTCTGCAGCACCCTGTAAGCAGGATCTGCAACTAAGGCAAGGGAGAGGGAAAAGCTGGAGGAGGGAGGGGGGAAGGCACGGAGGCTGCTCACATAGAAAGCCGGGGCTGTTCCTGCTGCCCACCCTGGAGACACTACCTCTGAATCAGGCAGGAGTATCGGAGGGAGAATCTGGCTTTCGGGTTTTAACAAGCTCACTTTTCCTTTAATTGGGGCCCTCAGGCACTACTGTAGTGCACCTAACGGCACTAATCATTAATGAATCAGCCCTGATGAATAGAAAGGCTGAACTGTTCTCTCTCTCCTTAGGTTGTCAGCCCTTCACAGAACTTACTGGGTTTCACTGGGCAGGCCGGCAACTGTGCAGATTTTAAAAGGACGCTGGAGAGGAAGAGGGCTGGAAGAGTCACCAATCCATTCATCCCTAGACTGTGCAAATGAGCCAAGGACCAACAGTATCTGGCTACTTCCTCTGAGACGTGGACATTGCCACCAGAAAGCCCTGTGAGAAATGGATACTGCACCTTACTTTTATACCATGCCTCCCTGCTCCCTCCACAAGAACCAACCAGTTTGCCCTCACTACCGCTCAGATTGTTTTTTCCTCAGTTTTGTGTGTCCTGGCTCAAGCTTTTGCTCCCAGCGCAGGCCCGCTCCATCTCCTTGTTACAGCCTTTGAACAGATGGGAAAAGGTCTTTTTTTTTTTTTTCTTTTCCCTGAAAGCAAAAATAATTGACCGCCACCACCTCAGCCCGGTGCTGGCAGGGTCCCGCCGTGTCAGAGGGCAGCCCGAGCAGGGGCAAGGCACAGCCCTCCCTGCAGGGCTCAGCCAGGCTGATAAAAGGGGGAGCGAGGCAGCAGGAGAGCAGCCGCCTGCCAAGCACGGGTGCATCCAGCGATGCCGGGGAAGAAGGAGCCAGCGCTCTGCGGCCCTCCGGGGACTGCGGGGCTGCGGTTGCTCAGTCGGAGCTGGGGATAGGAATTAGGGCAGGCAGAGCCGCAATGGCTGCAACCCTTCCTGATTATCCAGCCAGCTAGAAATGCACTGGCGTGTCTTTTGTTTCAGCTCTGGGTTTTTTTCCCAGTTGATCTGCATTTATGCTTTTTTTTCTTCCCCCACTACGCGTGCATGTGTGTGCATTTTCTTTTAAGCAGGGGATAATTTCACTGTGCTCACTGTCAAGGTTTAAACGCTTTTCTGTTGCGTTTTTCCCCTCTCCAGTTCACCAGCTCACGTTTGCCCAGGAGTTAAGAAGGGATGTTGGAGGCTTGAACCTCTTCTAGCGCTTGCTACAGCAGCCGCTGCCTGGGGCAGTGGGACCAGCCTGGCAAGCGACACCCCAGCCTTTCCCGCAGCCTTTACAAACCCTACAGGTGCAAGGCGGCAGGAGGCAAGTCCAGTACACTCAGTGCCTTTCTGGGACTTGGCGGAGGGCTCATGTTTCCTTGGCCTCACAACAAGGCAAGGCAGAGCAACTCTCCATCTCTGTGGTCCAAAAAAATAAATACATAAAACCGACCATTGCACTCAGGCTTCAAAAACGACCCCTGAAAGGGGCAGAAAAAGGAACAACCAATGCCTTGCGCATTGAGGGGCTTTTATAAAATGAACGGGGGGAAGGGAAGGGAGAGTTTGTCGATTGCTCGTGTCCCCCGAAAAAAACACGGAGCTGCCGGCGGGAAGAGCCTTGCTTGCCAGTTTGTCCAGGGGAAGTTGAACCGGCTTGACCGGGGTTTGTTACCTTCCCTGCCGCCTGTGCAGGAAATCCCGGGGTGCAATGCAGGTTAGTGCACCCCGGCGGCCGGCCTGTGCCCCGGGGATGAGCGCCCGGCAACTGGGAGCCCCAAACAGGAGAGTCCAGGAGGGAGGAATGGGGCCCGGGAACCACCACCGGGCACCCTCCCCACCCGCTCGGCTGTTTTTCACCGGTTTGCCACCGTTTATTATTCTCCTCAACGGAGGGTTAATTGGGGGATGTGCTAATTACGGAGAGATTATTCATTAGTAATTGAACTTCACACGGAGATAACTCGAGTCCGCTAATGAGCTGGAAATCGCCCCTTATTAGGGCGTTTCAGCTTTCTTCTGTGGGGTGAGGGAAAGCTGGTAGGCTCCCTTCCATCGTCCTCCGACGGACGGGCACCGTCCAGCAGCCGGGAAGGCGGGGGCGGCGGCGGGAGCACCCCCGACGAGGAGCCGGAGGATGCCGGCAGCGGGCGGGACCGGAGCCCGGGCACCCCGGGGCGGAGCGGAGCGCGTTGCCGGCCGCCGGTGGGGGGTCCCCGGGGCACAGCCGGCGCAGACAGCAGGCTGCGGAGCCCCTCGCACTCCAGCAAGGGCTCCCTCTCCCCTCTGTCCTCGGCATCTGGCATTTCGTGCTACAGGAAACCATAACAGCAGTGCCTGACCTCATGAATACAGAGATGTGCACAGAAAAATCAATTTAGGTCTAGATCCTCTGTGGGGAGGGAAAATAACCCAAACCATTTAAACAAGGCTCTGCTCTCCAGGGTTTTCCTATTTTTTTTTTTTTTTGGTGGTGGTGGTGGTGGGGGTTGAGTCTAGAGGGAGGACAAAGTAAAACGATATTCAAGCAGACCTGTGTCTGTCGAAGCGAGGCTGAGCTCTGCAAAGCCCCCCCAACACACGCATAATGTATTTTATCATTAAAAAATCAACATTGCTTCCAGTGGTAAAGGCGCCTGGCTCCAGTTCCTGAGCACATTCGTTGCTGGGATTCAATCCGTTTGGGAAATGCAGATTGGCTTGCGACCCACTGTTTGATTTATGAACTGTTACATTTGCTATTGCTTACACATTACATTGCGGACTTTGGGAAGGGAGGGAGCAGGGAGAGGGGGCGAAGGAGAGACCCTGCCACCCTACACATTGGCAAAGGAGAGCTATTGCACAGGCAACGGCTTCTCAGCGGAATAAATCACCTCGCATCAATTCGTGGTCCCTACCTCCCCATCACCCACCCACTCACCTACCCACCCACTCCCGATCGCCAGCTGGGCTCTGGTTTTATAAGTAAAAAGGACGTGTTTACTCTTTGATGTGTATTTCTCTATAAAGGCATCAGGCGTCTATAAATAGCCGAGGTTAGAGCAGCTTCTGCTGCGAAATCAATACCCCGTCCCCCTTTCCCCTTGCTCCTTCGGCTGAGCTGCCTTATTAATTATGAAAGGGCTCCTCTGCGCCCCGGCTCCGGCTCCGCAGCCTCCTCCTTAATGGTGGTTGCTGCCTTCGCTCCGCCGGGGCTCGGCACTGCTCCGCGCCCGCGGGAGAGCCGCGCCGCGCCGCCCGCCCCCGCCGCTGCGCGGGGCTCCCTGCGCCAGTCCCGGGCGGCCGGGAAACGGGGGTGCTGCGGTTCGCGGCTTCGGGAGGAGGAGGAGGAGGGTGGGAGTATTTACAGCATATTTTTAAGGAGGAAAAGAAAGGAGAAGAAAAAAAAAAAGAGAGAGAAAGGCTTCGACTAAGCGATTCAGCACCCTGTCCTTGTTTGAACTGAAATTGCCGTGTACGTCAAGGGATGGGTTCAAGATTTAGACTTCCTTGCCTTAAAAGCCCTGTCCTTTCCAAGATACTCTAGGTACATTTTATAAAAAGGACGACACCCTCATTTCAAACAATAATTTTTATTTTATACTTCTGTCTATACTTTGTAGCAAATCTTTTTTTGTTATTTTTTGCTGAATTGACTTTATAATAAACTTTTGTTTAAATTACATTTTTCTTCTCTTTTAAAATCAAGGCTCTATTTTTTTTTCAAAATCATTTTGCTGTTGTTGTTTGGTTTTTTTTTCCTTTAGGTTTACATTTAAGCCCCCTTTTTGTGATCTCTACGGTTGGATATTCAGGTATTTCACTGGTATGTGTAACATCTAAAACAAAGAGGAGGAAAAAATTAAAGGCAGTGAATTCGGAAAGATGCCTTCGAACAGCAAGTAAAGGTAAACTCTCAGAGATGTTAGCAGCATTCCTTCATTCCTTCATTCCTCCAGGCGTTTAGATACGTCTTTCTTTCTCTTGTTCCTTCTTTCCTTCCTTCCTTAGCTGTTCGTTTCCCTCTCTTTCTCTCCCTCTCTCGCTCTCTTTTCCCCTTGAGGAAAAATGCTCTTTTTTATTTATTTTTAAATTTTTTTTTCAGTGGAATGACCAAAAAAAACAAGCGACTGTGGAGGAAAGATGAGAGATTGTGAATTATTCACCATATGCTTCACACGTGGACATCTACCTTGGATTTCTCGCCAGTGCCTTTTCCTGTCTGCGGTTTTTGTTCTCGCCTCGCACACTGCCACATTTTTAGCGGAGCCCGTGGCTCGCCGGGAGGTACCCGGCCGGTTACAGCCTTAGCCGTAGGTGGCCCAGAGCCGTTCCTGAGATTGCGTTTGCACAACGAGGGCTCGAGTTTGTTTCTTTATATTTTTTTCTATTTTTGATTCGAAGCGATAGTAAAGCTGAGGTCCGATTTGGGCTGCGCGCCGCTGCCTGTTTGGTAAGATTTGGCAAATAAAACACAAAAAAAAAAAA
>VZRS01003014.1:0-17274 GCA_013398055.1 Ifrita kowaldi
CCTGCACTTTGGACACCAACACCACTCATGGAGGTTTTTTTTTTCCCCTCCCTTTTATTCCCCTCAGGTCCAAGCAGAAATAAAGAAGTCGTGGAGCAGGTGGACTTTGGCGCTCGACTTCAAAAGGAAAGCGCGGAGCGGGAGCACAACCTACAGTTACGGACCAATGGTTTCCCACACCAGCATCACCAACGTGGCCACGCGAGGGGCTCTCGCCCTCCACCTCAACACGAGACTGATCCCAGGCACCCTCAACGGCCACCGGAATCTGCCGGGTTACGTGAAAAACGGCTCCATCTCGGAGAATTCCATGCCTTCCTCCGGCCCGGAGCAGTACAACAAAGATGAGGAGTACCTGAACGGCTCCGGGCTTTACGATGGAGACAGACCCACGGTCCTTGTGGAGGAGGAGAGGGAGACGGTGATGTAAAGACGGGAGGAGGTAAAAACAATTCAGCCGAAGGATGGAAAAGGTTCCCGGAGAGCATTTAGTGGGAGAACACCATCGGGCCACGCAGCGGATCCCGAGGGTTTCCATGCAGTTTCTCTGTTCTGTGGAATGAGAGATTTAAGTTATTTGGGGGGGAAAAAAAAAAAAGAAGTGAGCCACCGACGTGGCCAGCGGGTGATCCCACCCCCGAATTCCGTGATCCACGTTCTCCTGGTGATAACAGAGCCAGAGCTCTCCAGGCCTGCTGGACACCAGAGATCCCGGGAGCTCGCCAGGGAGGGCTGCGAAGCCCCACCACGCGGTCCTTGGATCCCTCGGAGAGCGTGGGCGGCCGAGGAGGACGGGAGCGTCCCCCGGGAAAGCCGGAGTGGTGCAGGGAGGGTGCGGTGCCATCGTCCTGGGAGGGGACAAGCCACGCCGGGGGTCGGTGGCTTGGGTTTGGTTTGTTCTCTGCCTGTGGATCTGCCTGGGGACACACACAGCGTTGGGAAAGGCCCCGCGATCCGCTGGCCAAAGGTCTTGTGGGTACCGCCCGTCCCATGCCCTCCTTCCCTTGGGAATTCCCATTCCTTGGCAGACGGCTGCTCTGGCGTGGGGAGGGTTAACAGCCCGTGGATGCAGGCAGGGATTCTCCTCTGCTTTCCCCGAGCCCCCGGAGCAAGGCGGGAACCGGTGCAATTTTAGGGTGGGAAACGCGGTTACGGGAACCTGCGACATTCCCGTTCTTCCAGAGGGGGCGGTGGAGAGGGAACCGCCGAGAGTGTGGAACTCACAGATCCCAGGGGGGCGTTTGTGGCTGAAATCGGTTCCCAGGGTGGATAACTCAGCCCTCCCTTTCTGTGGGTGCTCCCGCAAAGCGCCTTCACTCCTTTCTTAAAGCCGGGAACTGTTCCTCGCTCTGCCCTCGGAATGTCCCGCTCCACACGGCCATGGAATCCTGGAATGGTTTGGGTGGGAAGGGACCTTAAAGGTCACCTCGTTCCCCCACCTGCCACGGGCAGGGACACCTCCCTCTATCCCAGAGCTCCGAGCTCCATCCGGCCTGGCCTTGGACACCCTCAGGGATGGAGTATCCACAGTTTCTCTGGACAACTGATCCAAACCCTGACGAGGAGAGAGACTCCACCAGCAGCACGCAGCTGCTCTTCCGAGGGCTGATCAAGGATCAACTCCCCCAAACTCTGAAGGAAGTCGGGAGGAGCAGGTGGGATCCTGACTCTGTGTCCCACACCTTTAACCAAACCGATCAGGGCCTGACCAAACCCCAGTGGAAAAATCTCCTCCCTCGGACATCTCTGAGGTTTGGATTCCGACCTGGTGGGGGATGCGGTGGCTGCGAGGTTCTGTCAGGAGCTGGAGCTCTTCTCCAGCAGCTGCAGGTCACAGAATCCCTGACGAGGTTGGAAAAGCCCTCCAGGATCACTGAGTCCAACCTCTGACCGATCCCCACCTTGGCACCCAGTGCCACATCCAGGAATTCCTTGGACACCTCCAGGGATGGGGAATCCAAACCTCCCTGGGCAGTTCCAAGGCCTGACCACCCTTTCCATGGGGAAATTCCTGCTGGTGTCCAACCTGAGCCTTCCCTGGCCCAGCCTGAGGCCGTTCCCTCTTGTCCTGAATAGAAATCTTTGACAGCCAATATTTATTTGCGATGTTCTTTTCTTGTTTCGCATCATCGAAAGAAGTCAAATCTCATCAAAACCATTTCCCACCGAATGAGGGTTATCAAAATACCAAATTCCCGAAGATTAATCCATTTTCCTACTCTCTTCTTCTGCCCCTCCCGATTCTCTGGCTCAAAGACATTTCTCAGTTATCATTTCACTGCTGGAACAAAGCAAAAATACCACAAAACCCCAAGCAGTGACTCACTCTTTGCTTGTGTTTATCACTCAAGATTGAGAACATCTGACAATCCCTCAGAAATTCAGGGAATCAGCAAAAGCCATAAATTTATTTATAAACAAACACAACCCCCCCTCATAAAGTGCGGCTCTCACTGAAATGAGTTAAACACTGGATTATTTAGGATTAAAATAAATCAAAGCTGTCGTTAAATGTAGATAAAAATTACGAGGGTTGTGCAGGGGGAAGAAATATTTTTTGAAGTCCTTTGAATTGCAAATTAGAAATGGATTTTTTCTTTCCTGGACGTTTCTGTGCATGAGCAACGTCCACGCAAAAATTGGGATAATGATGACACCAAAGCAGAGGGAAAACTGCCCCTAAGGCCCAGCGGGGTCTGTTTGTCAGAGTGTGTTCCCATCATTCCTGGGCTGATCCCAAACTCTTGATCGAGTGTATGGATCTGTTGGAGATCCAGGGTCATCCCTTCGGGATTTCAGTGAGGAAGAATCAGAGCTGGGATGTGTGGAAAGAGAGAAGCAGCCCCAAATTCTGGTTGGGATTTTCCCTGGGGAGGAATCAGAGCTGGGATGTCTGGAAAGAGAGAAGAAGCCCCAAATTCTGGTTGGGATTTTCCCTGGGGAAGAATCAGAGCTGGGATGTCTGGAAAGACAGAAGAAGCCCCAAATTCTGGTTGGGATTTTCCCTGGGGAAGAATCAGAGCTGGGATGTCCGGAAAGAGAGAAGAAACCCCAAATTCTAGTTGGGATTTTCCTGGGAAAGAATCAGAGCTAGGATGTCTGGAAAGACAGAAGAAGCCCCAAATTCTGGTTGGGATTCTCCCTGGGGAAGAATCAGAGCTGGGATGTCTGGAACGAGAGAAGCAGCCCCGAATTCTGGTTGGGATTTTCCCTGGAAGGACCTGGAAGGAATGTTCCTGTTGGAGCTTAGCCAGAGCCTTTGGACTCAGGGCAGGCTCCTCGTCCCTTGCTCCTTCACCAGGAGCTGAGGACGTTCCCCAAGGACGGTTTGTCCCCATCCGAAGGTCGGAGTCCACCTGGGATGATCGTTTCTCTCCCACGGGATTTTCCTGTGGAAACACAGCCCCGAAAGCCACAGGAAACAGGAACTGGGGAGGGGAGGATTTGTTTGTCCAGGATTCATCCAGTGCTCCCTGCAAATCCTGCAGGAATGACAGGGCTTGACTTGGCTCAGATCTGACATGGGATTGTGGAGTGGAGGGAGCAGATTGGAGTTGGGGTGCAGCAAACACTGCGCGGAATCGTTGTCATGGAATCGTTACCATGGAATCGTTACCATGGAATCGTTGCCATGGAATTGTTGCCATGGAATCGTTACCATGGAATCATTACCATGGAATCGTTATCATGGAATCGTTATCGTGGAATTGTTGCCATGGAATCCTTACCATGGAATCGTTACCATGGAATCGTTATCATGGAATTGTTATCATGGAATCGTTATCATGGAATCCTTACCATGGAATGCTCACCATGGAATCCTTACCATGGAATCCTTACCATGGAATCGTTACCATGGAATCATCCCAGGACAGGTTGGGTTGGAAAGGACCTTGAAGCCCATCTCATTCCATGGGCAGGCGCACATCCCACGATCCCAGGGTGCTCCAAGCCCCATCCAACTCGGAAAACGAGCAAAGAAACTTCCCCGAGTTCCCTTCAAGGAGGAGGCAAAGATCCGAAGGAGCTGTTCCCTGGTTTTTTCCCAGTTTTCCCTCCTCCTTTGGGTCAGATCTGTGCCCGTTTTCCTCTCATCCTAGAAAACATCTGGCAATACTCCGGAGCCCTATGGATGCTCTCACTTCTCCAAGCCAAGCTGGAGAAGTCCCGGCTGACTCGGTCACGTGGAATCTGCCTGGAATCTCTTGGATCGGTGTCCTCTTCTCCAGAGCCATGGAGATGTTGGGGCTTGGCTGGGGAATCTCACCCCTGGCAGGTTCCTCTATGGTTCCTCTTCTATTCCCGTCCGCAGCAGCAGGGTTCTCCTCGTGATTCCTTCCTCCATGATCCCGCTCTTTTTCTGGGATTTGACAGCTGTTTAATCTTCCTTTCATTTCTTTGGGATGACTTCTGGCAGCAGTTCTGCCATTCCTGCTTCTCCTGGAGAAGCGCCGACAAATGTTTTCCTGCCTCCTCCGTTCTCCTTGGTCCTGGTTCAGATGAGATCATGTCTTGTCCTACCCCTCATCATTCCTCAACTCTGCTCCCTCTTGTCGTGTCTTGGAGCCAAAGATCTCCCAAAATCCCATTTTTCAGCCAGGGATTGGCTTTGTTTGTGTTTACGGGCAATCGGCTGGAGGTCACGGAACATCCACAGCGCCGGGAAGAATTTTCCACTCTTTAAAACCATGAAAATCCGCAGAGAGGGAAGATCTCCAAAGTTTTTGTTCCTGTTTGTTGTCTTGGCAAACTCGACGGCTGAAAGGGTTTTTAATTTCAGCTTCTGATGTTCCAAAAAGTTAAGAAACCTCATTTGTAGGTTGGGTTGTTTTTTTCACATGTCCTCCTTGGTGTTTCCGTGTCCTCCTTGGTGTTTCCAGGTCCTCCTTGGTGTTTCCAAGTCCTCCTTGGTGTTTCTGTGTCCACCTTGTTATTCCCAGGTGCCCCTTGCTGTTTCCATGTCCTCCTTGGTGTTTCCAAGTCCTCCTTGGTGTTTCCAGGTCTGTCTTGGTGTTTCCAAGTCTTTCTTGGTGTTCCAAGGTGCTCCTTGGTGTTTCTGCGTCCTCCTTGGTGTTCCCAGGTCCTCCTTGGTGTTTCCTTGTCCTCCTTGGTGTTCCTGTGTCCTCCTTGGTATTCCCAGGTCCTCCTTGGTGTTTCCAGGTCCTCCTTGGTATTCCCAGGTCCTCCTTGGTGTTTCCAGGTTCACCTTGTGTTTCCATGTTCTCCTTGGTGTTTCCAGGTCCTCCATGCTTCTTCCAAGTCCTCCATGCTGTTTCCATGTCCTCCTTGGTGTTTCCATGTCCTCCTTNTGCTTCTTCCATGTCCTCCATGCTGTTTCCATGTCCTCCTTGGTGTTTTTGTGTCCTCCCTGTTCTTTCCGTGTCCTCCCTGTTCTTTCCATGCCCTCCTCGGTGTTTCCAAGTCCTCCTTGGTTTTTCCGAGACCTCTTTGGTATTCCCAAGTCCTCCTTGGTGTTTCCGTGTCCTCCTTGGTGTTCCAAGGTTGTCCTTGGTGTTTCCAAGTCCTCCTTGGTGTTCCCAGGTCGTCCTTGATGTTTCTGTGTCGCCCTTGGTGTTCCAAGGTGCTCCTTGCTGTTTCCAGGTCCTCCTTTGGTGTTTCCAAGTCTTCCCTGGTATTCCCAGGTTCTCCTTGGTGTTTCCAGATCCTCCTTGGTGTTTCCAAGTCTTCCTTGGTGTTTCCAGGTCTTCCTTGGTGTTTCCACGTCCTCCTTGGTGTTTCTGTGTTGCCCTTGGTGTTCCCAGGTCCTCCTTGGTATTCCCAGGTCTTCCTTGGTGTTTCCAGGTCTTCCTTGGTGTTTCTGTGTCGCCCTTGGTGTGCCAAGTCCTCCTTCTTGTTTCCAGGTCCTCCTTGGTGTTTCCAGGTCCTCCTTGGTGTTTCTGTGTCTTCTTTGGTATTCCCAGGTCCTCCTTGGTGTTTCCAGGTTCACCTTGTGTTTCCATGTCCTCCTTGGTGTTTCCAGGTCCTCCACGCTTCTTCCAAGTCCTCTATGCTGTTTCCACGTCCTCCTTGGTGTTTCCGTGTCCTCCTCGCTGTTTCCAGTTCCGTCTTCGTGTTTCCAAGTCTTCCCTGATGTTCCCAGGTCCACCTTGGTGTTTCCGTGTCCTCCTGGGTGTTTCCGTGTCCTCCTTGGTGTTTCCGTGTCCTCCTTGGTGTTTCCGTGTCCTCCTGGGTGTTTCTGTGTCCTCCTTGGTGTTTCCGTGTCCTCCTTGGTGTTTCTGTGTCCTCCTTGGTGTTTCCGTGTTCTCCTGGGTGTTTCCGTGTCCTCCTTGGTGTTTCCGTGTCCTCCTGGGTGTTTCTGTGTCCTCCTTGGTGTTTCCGTGTCCTCCTTGGTGTTTCTGTGTCCTCCTTGGTGTTTCCTTGTCCTCCTTGGTGTTTCCGTGTCCTCCTTGGCGTTTCTGTGTCCTCCTCGGCGTTTCTGTGTCCTCCTTGGTGTTTCCTTGTCCACCTCGGCCATTCGAAGCTCAGAGACATCACACAAACTTTGCAGAGACAGAAATCCTGTGGGTGTGCTTCATTTAGGGATTAACCCCAAATTAATTCGCTGTCGGGGCTTCTAACAGACGTGGATAAATCTCCTCATCCTGGTTTCTCTTCCCCCAGTGCTGACAGACATCGTCACTGGCTGCTCTTTGCTCTGTAGGAGGTTTGGGACGGTTTGGAGCAGGGATTTTCTCCTGGGAGTCTCTTCCCACACTTCAATTCTTTTTTTCCCAACTGCCCCTCCAAAGCCACCTCCAAAACTTATTGAAATAACTTAATTCAGCGTTTAATTTCCCGTTTTATCTGGGTGGGAATTCGGCTGGAGGGGACGGCTTCTGGTTAGAAGCCAATCTCAACCGGCAGCTCCCAAACCAATCCAGAGCTTTGGGATGGGAACGTGATTTCTTTGGATCACATGGATCTCCCTGTCCCCATCACACCTGGGGCAGAGTTCAGGTATCCAGAGGTGGGAGGTGACTCCCAAACAGTCCTAAACCTCGGTGGATTTATGGGAAAAGGGCACAGAGAGCAGGGAAAACACTCGTGGTGTTTGTGCCCCGCTCCAGGAGGATTTCAAACAATAAACCAGAGACCTTAAGCTATTTCTGTTTGTTTTCTGGGGTCCTGCTGAGTGCTCTGCTGGGCTCCGGGCAGTGTCTGGAATTCTGGCTCCTCCCGGTTCTCTGTGCTGGATAAAACCTCTCCGACGAACGGGCAGAGATGTTCCGAGCGGGGCTCCAGGGCAGGACAGCTGGAAGCAGCTCCGATGTGGATTTGATATTCCTTGGCACAAGGCAGGAGCTGCTCGGCCGAAGGGAATTGGGGCTGCTCAGAGCAGTGAGAAGGCGAAACAGCTCTGGAGCTAAAGCACAGCTCAGGACTCGTGTCCAGCTTGCGGAATGGATTCCAAATCCAGCTTCCAATCCCAGCTCCAGAAATGGTTTCCTGGGAGTTCCAGACCAGGCTTGGTGTTGGGATGAAATCACAGCACACTCACATAAAACAACCCCATTTATCCTTCTCCTCCTCTTTCTCCTCCTCTTTCTCCTCCTCCTTCTCCTTCTCCTTCTCTTTNTCCTCCTCCTCCTTCCCCATCCTTCCACGTGAACTCAGATCCTCCAAGTTTTCCCACTGTTTTCCAGGTTCCCAGTAGTCCCAGAGCACACCACGTTCCCGATAACATCCACATTTTGCCAGGATCTGGGAGTCAAAGTGGGGGAAAGACAATCCTGGGGGAGCACTGAAAGAAACATTAACTCAGGTTCCTCCGAAATCTCTCCCACGGAGCCGGGGAGGGTTTCCAGACCTTGGCACCACATTTTATCCCCCAAATGAACTCGAATTTTCCTCAAGGGTCTGGACTTAGCGTTCCAGAGTTCCTGGGATTCTTCCCACCGTGTCCAGGGGTTTGGGATTAGAGCGGATACGCCATGAAACGTTCTTGTTTAATTCGAGCTTCGCCTTCTCGCCTGCTCGAGCGGTTTCTGCATCCAGCTCTGCGTCGGCGCTTTCTGGCTGGAGTCGATGATCCAACCGGGCTTTTCCAATCCCAGCGATTCCCTGATTCGCTGATCCCAAGTTTCTTTTTGGGAACATTTGTCCTGTGGCACAAAATCTGCCCCCAGGGAGGCATTTCCAGGCGCTTTCCAAGGCTGGAATCAGCTGAGGAATCGGCAGGGGACCAGGAATGAATGGAAAAATTCTGGAAAGCTCACCCAGTTAATCAGGAGTGATTAATTAGGAACTCCTATAAATCCGGCTTTTTTCCAGGCGGAATCCCCTGGCCAGCACAGATCCACAGAGGTAAATTAGTGCCTAATTAGGATTTCTCCTAATTGGGGGAGTCTAAAGAGAGCAAATGGGGGTGTGGGACAAAGTCGGTACAACTTCCTCTTCCTTTTCATCCTCATCGCCACTTTTCCCTCCTTTTTTTCCACCGGAAAAAGGGGTAAATTAGGACAAACTCAGCTTGAGAACACGGAATTCCGACCCATTTCTCCCGGGTCCCACAGAGTAACTTCTCCCTTCACCTGGAGCAATGGTTTTCCTGGCACGTTAACGAAGGAATTTGATGGAATTTAATTATTTCCTCGGACCGAGGGTTGATGATTCCGGGCTAATGACAGGGTGTGAAAAGCCAGGGGTGCTGGCACGATTTGGGATGAAATCCTGATCCCAGAAAAATCAGCACCGAGGTGTTGATTTCCATGGAGTGAGTTTCACCCACAAATTCTGAAGAGGAAAAGGGGAGTGATTCCAGCAAATTCCCTTCCTTGGCACTGGGATTTCAGGGCGTCTCTATCCTTAGGATCCAGAATCCAGCGGGACCACTGACATCCCGAGGTGGGAGATGCTCTGAGGGGCAGCTCCCTCTCCTAAAATTCTCCGTTTTCTCTTGGTATCAACTTCCCCGTGTGGGGATTTAGGATGTGGGAGACACTTGGCTGGGAATACCTGGGATTAAAACGTTTGGGATGGAGGGATCAGTGTGCGCCAGGATTCCGAAATGCCCGGGGTTGCATCCTCTGAAACAGGGATACGAAATCCACTGGAAAGGCGGCTTAAGCTCGGCTTTACTGAAGGGTGGCCCAAGCAGGCAGGCTCAGGCGCCTGAAGAGGAGACGAAACCAAGAGAAGCAGCATCGACTTAAAGCAGAGCTTAGTGAGACATGAGCCAGCCTAAACATAGACCTGAGCTCCCCTTGCCGGGCCAAGGTTTCACCTCGTTCTCTGCCTGAATTAATCCTTCCTTGAGAGCTGCCGGAAAGGAGGAATCAGGGAATCCCGGGATGGGTTAGGCTGGAAAGGAGCTTTAAAACCATCCAGTCCCGGTTCCATGGGCGGGGAATCTTCCACTATCCCGGGTTGGGTTAGGCTGGAAAGGAGCTTTAAAACCATCCAGTCCCGGTTCCATGGGCGGGGAATCTTCCACTATCCCGGGATGGGTTAGGCTGGAAAGGAGCTTTAAAACCATCCAGTCCCGGTTCCATGGGTAGGGAATCTTCCACTATCCCGGATTCTCCCTGTCCAGCCTGGCCTTGGACAAGGAGCCTTTTGTTGTCCAAGCTGGGATATTTGGAAGGTGGGGTTGGATGGGGTGGAGCTGGTGGGACAGGAAAGTCGGAGCGGGGAGAAGAGGAAGGACAGGCACGGCCAAGCACCAAACCCATCCCAAATCCCAAATCCTTTGCCAACCTCTTCCCATCGGGATCCGTGAGGAGACAAAGCTGCTGCTAAACCTCTTTGCTTCATCTCAGCAGCTTCAGGGTGACCCAGCCCCGGTGGTCACCACAAATCGTGGGGTCCGGGCTTTGGAAAAAGGGCTTTTCCCGGGATATTGGCTCCTTTTTCCACTCGGAGCAGGAGGGAGAGGAGCAGGGCGGTGTTTTTCCCTCTCCAGCACCGAAGTGGGATTTAAAACCTTGTTCCCCTCCAGAAGAGGGACAAACCCCCAAAAAACAACAGGATGGAAGTGTGATTCCAGGGGCATGGCCGGGTGTGTGTCTCCAGGCAGGAATTTGGTTTACATTCCTCCCCTTCTGCTTTCTGCATGGACCAAAGTAACGAGCGGGAAAAGGCGAACCACAGGTGTATGTAAAAGGGAATTCCAATAAAAAGAAACCTTTACTGATTCTCACGGAATCTTTCTCCCGTGTCTTTTCCCGTCTCTCGGACTCGGAGCCTCATAAATCCTGTTGGGAACACTCGGATGGATGTGGGTTAATTGTTCCTCTGGGTTCATGAGGAAGGGGCTCCGTGGGCTCCTCCAGTTTGTTACGGAGACAGAAAGATGGGAGCGATTTTCTCTGGAAATCCTCCGGGAAAATCTCGCACTGGGTGGCTTCAAAAACCTCCTGAGGCTTGTGATTCCCTGGAGCGCTGGGAACGATCCTGGTCAGCTCCCGTCCGTGCTTCCAGGAGTTCCGGAGATGCCATTCCACTGCTGCCAGCCTCACCCTTATGCCTGGTTCAGCTCCTCCAATCAGAGAATCCCGGAATGGTTTGGGTTAGAAGGGACTTTAGGGATCATCCCATTCCAACCCCTGCCATGGACAGGGACGCCTTCCGCTATCCCGGGATGCTCCAAGCCCCGTCCAACCTGGATGTAGAAGGGCCTTGGTCTCACGTGAAATAAATTCACCGCTAATTTGGGCCTCATGTGGGTTCTGGAGCCGTTTTGCTCTGGAATGGCCAAACCAGGCGGGAAGGGCTGCAGGAGGAGTGAATTCCAAGGAGGGTTTGGTGGTGCTGAGCAGCCGGAGCGGTGGGAATGACATTCCCTGGAGGTCTCCCCCAGCTTCCCCGGGATCGCGTTTCACGCGCGCAGGAGGAGCGGCATCTGCTCGTGCCCCGTTCCAGCCTCCTCCCTCGGCAGGGCAGAGCTCCAGGGAATGTCCCCGAGCGGGGATGGGACGAGGTGCCACCAACCCCGGGAGGGTATCGGGTGAGCCGGGAGCATCCTTGGAAACAGCCACCGGAGCCGCGTGGGGACAGCAGGGCCGGAGGGCTCTGTGCTGAGGGAGGGACAAAGGGGACATTCGGCCACTTCAGCTTTTCCCGCTGTTTTCCGTTCGTTCCTCAATTTCCTGCTGCGTTCTCCAGCCGGGATTCAGGGCCGCGCTCAGGGAGAGGCCGTGCAGCCCTTTCATCCAGGGAAAGTTGAGGAGAACGATGCGGGAAAGGCTCGGTCTCAACGTGAGGTGAGGGGGAGGCTCAGATTTACGGAGCTGAGTGATCCAAGGAATTGTTTTCCACGCGGTTGGGTCATGGAAGTGGGGCTGGAGTGGTCCATGCTTTGATCCGCTAAGGCCACGACTGGGAGAAGAGATTTAAACTAAACAAGGGAAGATTCAGACCGGATAAAAGGAAGACAATTTTAAGGTGATGGTGGGGAGGGGCTGGGATGGAATTCCCAGAGAAGCCGTGGCTGCCTCTGGATCCCTGGAAGTTTCCAAGGGCAGGCTGGACACAAACCATGGATAATTTTCCCCCTGAGAAACACAGATCTCGGTTTGTGGCCGGCTGAGCAAGCAGCAGCTCCAAATCTCCGCAGTTCTCTCTCGAAGAACAAAACCTTCGGGAAACGTTTTCCATTTCTCGGAATGCCGCAAGGATTAACGAGCGGCATCAGCTCCGCCGAAGCGCCTCCATCCGCTCCTGGAAAAGAGGGAACATCCAAAGCAGCCCCTGGAAAAGAGGGAACATCCGAAGCAGCCAAACTTTGAGCAAGGGAACGAAACTTGATCCGAGCGGTGTCTGCTTGGAATCGAGAGCCCTCGGAGGAGGGAAGGACTGGCGGGTGCCAGAGCGCGGACAAACAACTGCGCTCCACACGCAGCGCTGCTGGGGCTTTCTGTGGGAATTCTGCTGGATGCAGGGATGGGGATGAGCGATTTCCCCGGAGCGGCAGGTGGATCGCAGAGCACGTTCCGAGCCGGTTTGTGTGGGAGGGACAAGGGGCTTCAGCCAGAGGTGAATTGAGGCTGTGGATGCAGCAGGGTGGGAGCCAACCTGGCCATTCCATGGGTCCATCCGGAGTCTATCCCCGAGTTCCGGTGTCCGAAGAGCCTGTGCAGTATTCCTTGGATATATTTTATCCAGGATATATTCGAAATGTTTTCGTTCAGGAGGTGGCAAAGCAGTGAAACCGCCGCGGGAAAGGAGGAGCCTGGAATTCTGGTTTGGAAAGGCTCTGCTTAACCTGGAACTCTCTCTTTAAAGGTTGCTCCTTCCCAGCTCCGACGAGTTTGGGAAGGATGTGAAAGGGATGGAGAACCTCTCCCATGAGGAAAGGCTGGGAGAGCTGGGAATGTTCAGCCCGGAGAGGAGAAGCTCTGGGGTGAGCTCAGTGCGGCCTTGCAGGGCCTGAAGGAGCTGCAGGAAACGTGGAGAGAGACAATTCCCAAGGGCTGGAGGGACAGGACACAGGGAATGGCTTCGAATGGAAAGGGAGTGGGGTTGGACGGGCTATTGGGAAGGAATCCTTCCCTGGGAGGGTGGGGAGGCCCTGGCACAGGTTCCCAGAGAAGCCCCTTGAGGACTGGAAATTCCATTTGGATCTTGAAGGAAATCCGCCTTTTCTGGGAGCAACCATGGCAGAATCCCGAGAGGAAAATTCTCCTGGAAAAGCTGCGGTAAATTCACGGGAACCAGCGAGGCTCCGAGGGCAGCGAGAGCTGTTGGAGGGAGTGTCCGGCAGGGAAAAGCCGAAGGGAAAGGAGACACGAGACCGATCCCGAGGGATCCACCCGATCCAAACCAATCCTTGTTGTTTGTTGTTGAGCTCATTCCCTTTGTCAGCTCCTCTCTGCCGGCGGGACGCCGCCGGATCCTGAGGAAAAACAACTTTGGTGCATTCCGAGTCATTTTCCTCGACAAAAACATCTGTGGGATGCGGGGGACGGGGGGCTTGGGTTTCAGGTGAGAAAAATCCGACCTTCAACAGCCGGAATGCTGCCGAAGGAATGCTGAAAATCCCTCTTTCCCTCAATCCCGTTTTAATTCCGGTGGCAGCCGGAGGTTTTTCCTTCCCTTGGATTTGGATCCGTCCTGCCTTGCCCGTTCATCCTCCCTCCAACACCTTCCCTGCTCCCGGCGTGGGATTGGGGTGAAGGCGCTGCCGTAAATCTCCGCCCGCATCCAAGGTCTTGGAAAGTGGGAATCCTCGGGGAGGATCCCAAAACATGAGGGGGTTTTGCAAGACGGAAAAATTGCAAGCAGGGATTTGTTCAGAAAAAAGGACTTGGGGTTCTTCCAGTCAAAACTGGAATGTGCTTAAAATCCAGGATGATTCCCAAAAAAGGTTGGTTTCCAATGATTTCTTGGAACACTGTAAGAATCAGAAAAATATTATTACTATTATTATTTTTTTNCTTCTTACTCCCTTAATTTCGGCACCAAGGTCTCCGTGCCTCTAAATCACTGAAATTCTGGGAATGTCAGCTCTGGAATGGACTCCCGGATTTTAATCAGGCTGGAGTCTCTTCCAGAAGATTCCTTGTCCCCAAACCCAACGCGACGGAGACGTCGGGGGGGGGCCACTGAAGGACGGTGACGTCACCAAGGTCAAATTTGGGAATTTAATTTTCCCGTTTCCTTTAAATCCCACAAACCCGAGAGCGGCTCCTTGGAGAATTTTATCGCCGAGCCAAAACTGGTTTTTATTCTCTGCCCAGACAACTCCTTCCCGGCAGGTGATAAACGGCCTCGTTTTCCCGCTTGGATTGGATTATCCTCCGGATCCAATCCAATTCCGTGGGCGCCTCCCTCCTCCGAACATCCCTGACCCGTTTATGCCGCCCGCAATGATTCATTCCCTCAACAACGGCCTCTTCCCCGGGAAATTCCGTGCATTTAATGCATCTCCAGCCCCGTTAGCCCTGCACGGGTCAGAAGAGCCTTTTCCACCCTCTGGACTTCAGGAGATTCCATGGAATCTCTCCGGAGCAAACTGAGGAGGTTTGGTCCTCCTTCTCAGGGCTTTGGACACCCCAAAATTCCAACCAGCTCCGAACACTTCCCGTTGTGCTTCTCCCTGTCCTCGCCGTGCTTGTGTCCAGCCCAATCCGCAGGGGAGATTTCCAAGGCCTAAATCCATGGAAAAACCCATGGAAATTGTTGCTTTGCACTCCCGAATTTTCCCTGGAAAACGTTACTGATGGCATTCCCCGAATTCCCTCTCTCCTCATCACACCAACTTCCCACGGCATTCCTGGGAGCACCAACTGCTCTCATTCCCACCTGGATGCCTTCAGCAGGAGAACCAAACCCAATCCGTGTTTATTTTGTTCCCTCTTCCCTTTGAGCCCTGGAAAATTCCCTCGGTGGGAACAGAGGTTCAAGAGCCTTTGATCCCTGAAAATCTGGGAGATTCCTGGTGCCACCACCAAGGGCAGAACCCTGGCTGAGAGCCCAGGAGCCAGCGCGGCCCCAGCAGAAGGGTGGGAATCACCACATCTCCCACTTGGGAAGGACATGGATCTGTTGGAGCAGGTCCAGAGGAATCCCCGGAGCTGCTCCCAGGGCTGGGAGAGCTGGGAATGTTCCCCTGGAGAAGGGAAGGCTCCAGGGAGAGCTCAGAGCCCCTTGCAGGGCCTGAAGGGGCTCCAGGAGAGCTGGAGAGGGACTGGGGACAAGGGCTGGAGGGACAGGACACAGGGAATGGCTTCCCAGTGCCAGAGGGCAGGGATGGATGGGATACTGGGAATTGGGAATTCCTGGCTGGGAGAGTGGGGAGGGGCTGGGCTGGAATTCCCAGAGCAGCTGTGGCTGCCCCTGGATCCCTGGGAATGTCCAAGGCCAGGTTGGATGGAGCTTGGATCCACCTGGGATAGTGGGAGGTGTCCCTGCCCGTGGGATGATCCTTAGGATCCCTTCCACCCCGGATTATTCTGGGATGTTGGGATGTTCCCTTGCGCGACCCCTCTTTTAATCCAGAATTTCTGATTTTCGCGGCGAAGGTCTCCACAACCAACCAATGGAAAAGCTCTGGAAGAGCGGAGCAGGTTCAAGACTCCTGCAGGGAGCTCGTGAACATCCCAGCTGATCCCAGCCTGGAATAACACTCTGATTTTTCCCAAAAGGTGCAAAATCCTAATTCCCTTCCATTCTAAAATATATCCCGGCCAAAAAAAAAAGAGAAGGAATTCCAGGATTCTGGGCAGCTGGGGAATCCTGGGAAAATAAAAAAGATTCCGAGCCAATTAAAAGCTGATTAATGATGATTTGTTTGTCTCATTGAGCGAACCCCGCTGAGCTCCTGGGGGATAACATTCCAAGGGAAACCAGGGAGTGGGGATGGGAAGAGATTCCAGGGAGGAAAGTCCCCGAATCCGCCATGCCTGACACAATTCCTTCACCGGGAAGCAAAAGAAAAGGAGCTGCTTTTCCATGCTGGTCGTTCTCCCACTGGGATGAACCCTGGGATTCGTCCTGGGCTTGAATTTTCCCTCCAGGCAGAGCCGGGCAGGAGGAATTCCTCCCGTTTTCCTAAGAGCCAGAGGGTCCCAGGGTTTTCTGGGATCTCCGTCCCTCTCCAGCCTCTCTCTGAGTGGATCATATCGACATCCCTGGATTTATATCCATGGATTGACATCCGTGGATCGATATCCCGGCTCCAGGACAGCCCGTCTGTTCCCCCCATGGTTTGTTCTTCCCTTCCCAGCAGGAGAAGGTGATTTTTCCGTGGAATCTTGGTCCTTTTATTCCTGTCCTGAGGCTCTGGGCAGAGTCAGGATCCTTCCTGTTCTCCCCACGAGCTGTGAAACCTGGGAAAAAAGGGAAACCCGGGAAGAAAGAAACCCCTTTTCCCAGGAATGCTGAGCTCCACCAGCACCGGTGACATTCCGAGGATTTTAATTAGGAATGTGATCCTTACAGCCTCCGGTTTTTCCACTGATAAGCCCTCACCCCAAGGGCTCCCGGCTCTGCAAATCCATGGATTTCCTCTCCTCCTAAATTTGGCTTTCCCGGGCCCCTTCCACGGTGACAAATTCCATGGGTCCCCCAGGCACGTTCCGTTCCCTGGTTTAATCGGGAGATTAACTGGACTCAGACCTTGGCCTGAGCTCGAGTTTAACCCCCCCGAGCTCTCCACGCGCTTCTTCCCTGCCAGCTCCTCCTGGAGACGCTGCCAGAGGCCGGGAAAGCAGCGGCTCTTCCCAAAAACATTTGTTCCGCCGCCGGCACGGAGCGCCCAGCGGGAATCCCGGGATGTAAGACCAGCAGCCAGCTCTGGATCCAGGAAAACCGAGCATCCAGACAAAAGGGAGCGGCTCCCCAGGAAGAGCGGGGCTCTAACGCACTCACCGAGTGATCACAGCCACGAATCCGTGCCCCAGGCTGGGAATTCTCTTCCATGGAATAACGGGGAGAGCGGAGTTGGGGCCTTTCCCTGGATCTCCCTTTCCATGCGGGGTTTGGGACCTGCCCAGGACTCCCCGCACGAAAGGAAACCACACCCGGGGAAATCTCTCCCGCTTCTCCACGCAGATCCCAAAATATCCGACCTCCAGCTCAAAGGCCACCCAGGACAGGGAAAAAGGGCAGGAAGGTGGAGGGAATTGTGAGGGACCCTTTGGAATTTCGCCTCCCTCCGTTTTCCACTTTTATCCCTTCCAAATCTCACCCTCTGGGATGAGTTTCCTCTCCTCGGACGGCGCCCTAAGGATCCCCCTGGACTGATGGTTTCCATCTGGGAAGAGGAGTGGTGCTAATCCAGGGGAAAGCAATTCCTGTCCTTTAAATGCCCTCGGGATTAACAATCCACAGGGATTCCCGTTTCCCATGGATTCCTGAAATAACGCACTAAGGCGAATCGATCTCGTGGCGTGGTCGGGAAACCTCTCCAGAGAGTAATTCAGGGTGGGGATCAGAGAATCCCGGAATTGTTCTGTCGGGAAGGACCCCAAAGCCCACCCCATTCCGTGGGTGGGACACCTCCCACTATCCCCGGCTGCTCCGAACCAAATCCAACCCGACCTCGGACAATTCCAGGGATCCAGGGGCAGCCACGGCTTCCCCGGGAACCTCAAACCATTCTGGGATGATTCCATGATCCAACCGGGGCCTCCCAGCGGGGCCTCGGCTGCTCCCTCATGGAATTTCATCCCGCATCCCCTTTTAGGGAGCCGGCTCTGGATCATCGGCTCCGGATCCACCGCTCGTGTTGGGAAGGTCAGGTCAGCCCGTGCCCTGGAGCCTTCATCCCTGGGAAAGCAGGATTTCGTCTCTTTCCTCATGGACAACCTGCCGGACAGAGCATCCAAACATCTC
>VZRS01003018.1:8143-30473 GCA_013398055.1 Ifrita kowaldi
GAAGGAAGGAAGGAAGGAAGGCAGGAAGGAAGGAAGGAAGGAAGGAAGGAAGGAAGGAAGGAAGGAAGGAAGGAAGTCCTATGGTTTTTCCCTAAAAGGACATTTCTGCAGTAGGGAAGATGTTTAAAGGGAAATATTTAACCCAGCCTTAACCAGAAGTTCCCTCCCTAAGCAGACACAGAGGATCCCCTTTGAACAGAGCACTCCTGTGATTTCCTTCTGAAGCTGCTCTGCACGTGCCAAGCACATCATTCCCATCAAAATGATGGGAGAGGAGAGCAGAGTCGTTCCAGCCTTTGGCTGTTGATACAAGAGGGTTTTAGGGGAAGAGTGGGAGTCACCCTGTGTGTGTGTGTGTGATCCTGCTGTTCCCTGAGGGCTTTGGCTCCCGTTTGCCTGGAAAACAGAACCATTCCCACATTTCACTCTGAAATTCACCAACTGTTTTGGAATGGCTTTGCCTCCTCCTTTAACAGTTGATTTTCCTACTCATTGCTTCAGCTCGGCCCCTCTCCCCCTCTCCAGAACGGGAAGAGAAAAGCAAACATTTGTGTGTTTGTTTGGGTGACGCTCATTCCATGGGGGCCGGGAGCTGTCAGAGCCACAACGCAAATGAGCAGCGAGTTTCCCTGGAACGGTAATTACAGCCCTTGGAACCGCGGTTGTGCCGCTGAGCCGGGGTTTGAAGTGTAAATGTGCCGTTAAATCAAAGTTGTGAGGCAGCAGGACAGGGACAGGTGCCCAAATGCTCAGTGGGACAGTCCTGGTGGGCAACGAGCTGGACATGGACCAGCACAGGGTCATGGCATGGTTTGGGTTGGGAGGGACCTCAAAGCCCCTCCAGTGCCACCCCTGCCCTGGCAGGGACACCTCCCCCTGTCCCAGGCTGCTCCCAGCCCCGTCCAACCTGCCCTGGGACACTGCCAGGGATCCAGGGGCAGCCACAGCTGCTCTGGGCACCCTGTGCCAGGGCCTGCCCACCCTCCCAGGGAACAATTCCTTCCCAATATCCCATCCATCCCTGCCCTCTGGCAGTGGGAAGCCATTCCCTGTGTCCTGTCCCTCCATCCCTTGTCCCCAGTCCCTCTCCAGCTCTCCTGGAGCCCCTTTAGGCCCTGCAAGGGGCTCTGAGCTCTCCCTGGAGCTTCTCCTCTCCAGGTGAGCACCCCCAGCTCTCCCAGCCGGTGTCCAAGGGAAGGTTTGGATGTGACACTGAAGCTTTGTGCTTTTCTCACTGAATGCAGAAATTCCTGGTTTGCCTGAGAAGCTGCAGTTTTCCCAAGGCCTGGGATGAAATCCATCTCACCAGGGTCACACACAGAAGGGGAATGGTCGAACAGTCCCACCAACATCCTCCCCACATCCTCCCCTATGAGGGCTCGGGCAGCCCTGGTGGGGTTATCCAGCACAGAGGGAATGCTGTGGGTGGAGTGTAAAGAGAGGGAGAATGTGGTGGGGAAATGCAGGTGTTTGGCTGAAAGGAGATTTATTTCCTCAGTCTGGCTCTGAATTTGCATCTCTGCTGGGCAAGGTCCTGCCCCGGGCAGCAATCTGCACCTGCAGCCGGCTCCTGGCGTGGGGGATGCTGGGAACATCAAACCCTCTTCTCTAAATGCTGCTCCATTATTTAAAAGCCTTTTACTTCAGGTAATTGTTTCAGTCAGATTCTTTTTAAAGCCTTTTTCTAGGCAGAACAAGTCCCGAATTAGAAGCAGTCCCCAGCTAATACCGGTGATTGCTGCAGGGCCCGGAGCAAAGGAGCAGCTCTGGGGCTCAGGGTGCTCCTGCCCCAGCCCACCCCAGGTCACCCCGCTGCTCTGGGCACCGCTGCCATCCCCCACAGCTCCATCCGCTCGCCCTCCCTGCTGCCAGCCTGGCAGCGCGGGGCTCTGTCCCTGCTGTCTCCTGGGCCCACAGTCCCTGCGCGTGCTTTTAATTAGTGTTCAGCGTAATTAATAACCAGAGGAACTGCTGGGCAAGGAATGCTGCTTGTGAGTGGCACTCAGACACTCCAGGAATGCTCAATGAGGGATTGGGAGTTATCCCACTGTCATTATGGGCTGGTGCAGCTCCAGCGACACCAGAAGCAGCACTGGGGCTACACTGGGAGAACTCCCACAGGACCTTGGTGCATTTGGCCCGTGCAGAGGTTGGGAGGCTGGCTTGGAACTGAGCCCAGGGTGATTTGAGCATGGATTATCCCTGTCCTGAGCTCACCTGGGGTGCTGGGTCCACCTCAGGGTTGGGACAGCAGAGCTCAACCACCCTGAGCATAGATGCGGTCCCCAGCAAGGTCGGGGTGGAGCTGTGGGGGGTTGCAGTCGAACCCTTTTTGTCCTTCCAAAAGTGTCTCTGATCGACTGCAGGGGTGGCTTTGGCCCAGGGAGTGCTTGGAAACGAAACATTTAATCCAGGGTTTGATAAAAACGGAATGACAACGTGTCAGCAGGGACAGGGGGTGCGTGTGGGGCTGTGAGTGCTTTCCTTTCCTCTCTCATCAGCAGCTGAGGCTGGAAATCCATCACTCATTCCAGGAGCAGGTGCAGGAGACCCCTGATAAGGTAGGACAGCAGAGCCATTAACCTGCAGTCGCAGACTGCTGTTCTCCTCCTGCTGAAGCTGCTCAGAGCAGGTGACAGAGGCACAGACAGCTCTCGGCTGCAGCCTCTGACCCCACAGAGGGGAAATGTCACCACACAGCACCAGGAGGTGTTCCAGGAGCACCAGGAGGCTGTTCAGGAGCACCAGGAGGTGTTCCAGGAGCACCAGGCGTGGAGAATGTCTCTGGCACCCTGCAATCCGTGTGAGGCTCTGTCAGGGTGATCCCTTTGCTGCTCCCAACAGCCCCGTGGGGCTGAGCCGGGCTGGCAGTGCCACACCAGGGCAGGACTGAGGAGCCTGAGCCGCTTCAAACTCCTTTTGGCCTCATGTGCTGAACGTGCAGATTCCCAGTCTGGGAGGTGCTCCAGGCACGGGGCTGGAGTGGGAGAGCTGGGAAGTGTCACCCTGAGTGTCACCAGGGAGCTCCTCACCGAGGGTAGCACTGAGGGCAGGGTTTGAGGAGGGAGGTTCCACCCCGGCAGTTCTGCCCCTGTGTCCCGGGTGCCACCTGCTCGGGGCAGGATGTGCCCTGCAGGGACAGCACATTCCCTGAGGGATCCAGGGCTCCCTCCCGTCCCGCTCCGCCGGCAGCCCAGCCAGCCTCACCTCCGGCTGGAGCAGAGAGTTCAGAGGGTAAAGCTGAGCAGGTAGGGAGGAGGTGCTCCTGGCCCCCCCTCAGGAGCACATAAAGCCCTCTGTCCCCACAGAAACCGGGCAGGTTTCTCCTCTCCCTTCTCCTTTCCATCTGGCATTTCCACACCAAGGGCATGAGCCAGCCCTCCCCTGGCCCCGGCAGGGCAGATGATCACCTGGCTCTTCGGGAGCTGTCTCCTTGCATCAGCCGAGCCTCTGCCCCGTGGGCAGCGCACAAATCCATCCCTGTGTCTGTCTGCACAGAGCATAACAACCATTCCTGTTCCATCAGTGTCAGTGTGACTGCACCGGCTGTCCAGGAACCCCACTGCCACTCTGGAGCCCCTCACAGGATTTCTGAGCACTGGATGTCGCCCCTGTAGGATATTGCCATAGCTACTAATTATTAATACCAGCCTGTAGTGAAGGCTGACAGTTGTCTCCAGAGGAAGGGAATGTTCTGTAGCTTTGGGATCCATCACTGCTCTTATTTAGCAACACATTCGAGGTCTCTTGTTCAGCCCCTTTCAGCCTGGAGTAAAGCAAGGATATCGGAGAATCCCAGGAGGGTTTGGGGTGGAAGGAAATTTAAAGCCCCCCCAGTGCCACCCCTGCCATGGCAGGGACACCTCCCACTGTCCCAGGCTGCTCCAACCTGGCCTTGGACTCCAGCCTGTGCTTCCAGGGATCCAGGGGCAGCCACAGCTGCTCTGGGCACCTGTGCCTGGTTCTCCCCACCCTCACAGGGAAGGATTTTTTTCCCAGTATCCCATCTAAACCTACTCCCCTCAGGAGGGTTCAGGAGTGTCACCACTTCTTTGTCCTCCTTCCCCACTGGCTTTCCAGGAAGGGGTTGAGGCAGTGCCCTAAAATGCCTTCAGTGTCAGAGGCCCTTCCCTGTGACACTGTGACATGTCCAGTTTGCTCTGTCTCTCACCTGGGCACAAGAAATCCTTAAAAAATAATTCCATCCTTGAAGTCTCTGGTGATGCAGAGGTGGTGGAGGGCTGGGAGGGATCCTGTCCCCCACTGACCAGCGGATGGAACCTGTTCCTTGGGCTCCTGATGGTCAGGGCGAGAGATGCTTTTGGAAGGATCCAACAGTGTTCGGAGCTGAGCTGTGGCAAGCAGCGCCCAGGGCTGGAAGGAAACCCCTCTGGTGGGGGGGTGATCAAGGTGCTGCTGATTGAAGGTGCTGGGTTTAACTCTGCTCCTGACCCCCATCCTCTCCCTTTCCCCCCGAAGCACATCCAGGCTTCCCTGGCTGCGGAAGCCAAGCCTGTCCTGTCACAGCAAACCCGTGATGTGACACAGGAGAACAGGAGGTGACAGGGCAGGGACAGCCTGATGGGCTGGAGGCTGAAACAGAGGTGGAGGGAGTTATTTTGGGATGGGATGCCAAGAATTCACGAGGGATGGAAAGCAGAGCTGACAGATGAAAGGGCCAAGCTGCTGCTCCCAGCCTCGGCAGAGGAACCTGGTGACCTTTGAAGCTGCCTTGGCTCGTCCCCAGAGCTGGGTCACAGGCAGCCGGCACCCAAGGGGTCCATGGCCCTGGGGGAAGTGCCGGCACTGGGACACGGTGCTGGGGAATTGGGCCCCAGCTGGAGGGGCCGTGGCTGTGACAGCCCAGGAGCAGCTCTGGGCTGGGGCCCCCTGAGCCCCAGCTGCTGGGAGATGTCCCAGGCAATCATCCCGCTGCTCTCCGTGAGGAGAGGCAGGGCTGGCCCAGGGAACAGCCCATCCCAGACAGACCCCTGAGACACCTGGGGAGGAGCTGGGGCTGGGCTCCCCCCTGCAGCCTCCACGGCAGGCCTGGGTGGGGACAGGTGACCTGCAGAGAGGTCCTGTGTTGGGGAGGTGACTCCCACCCTTTGTGTCCCTGCATGTCACCCCAAAAGGGGTGAATAAACTCTTCTGGTTTAATTTATGGTGAAAAACCTATAAAACCTGTACTGTTGTGGTGGAGCTGGAGGGGGAAGGGTCATAGTCAGGCACAAGTAGGACACAGAGGTCACGGGGATGGCTGTGGTGGGTTCATTGATAAATAAAGTGTAAATATTCCCTGTGCAGTATCCCAGTAACAACTCCATCACCTGTTCCGATGGATTATTGGATCATCCTGCCCATCCTGTAGGATCAGGGGTGTCAATGATACCCCTTTGCTGACTCAGCTTCCCTGAGAAGAACTTGGTCCACTCAGTCTCAGATCTGGTCTCAGTCTGGGTCTAAAGGATCACAAATGAGCAGCTTTGGGCAGGTTTGTGGCCTTTGGCCATGCAGGATTTGCAATTCCAAAGCAACAAAGCTCCTGTGGAGCGGCTTTAGGATTTGATCTCAGAGCAGAGCTCGGCATTTCCCACTCACCTGTCCCACAGGGAGTCACCTCTGTCCCCACTCACCTGTCCCACAGTGGGTCACCTCTGACCCTACTCAGCTGTCCCACAAATGGCATTCCAAAGGTCGGGAAGTGCAGGTGTTCCCGGAGGGCCTGGTGTGACCAGGCTGTTCCTCAGGTGCGATCCCGTCCTTCCCTCTGCTCTGCAAACGCCCAGCACTGCCCAGGTGTGTCCTGTGCATCCCAAATCCCAGTGGATTCCCAGGCTTGGAGGAAGCAGGGCGTGCCCAGAGTGTGGCTGAGCAGCTCTGCAGGACTGGGAATGCAGCTGGCAGGAGGGAGCTGCCGGCGGGGTTTGAACATTCTTAGATGAACCTTTAGGGTGATGCAAAGTGATAGGGGAAAAGAGGAGGAGTTTCAGCAGAGGCTTCTGTGCATCCCCAAATCCCAGAGGATTAGATGGCAGGAAAGAAGCAGGGTGTGCCCGGAGTGCTGCAGAGGGCAGGGAAATGGAAAACTGGGTTTTAGGGGCAGCTCTGGCTGCGGCCTCTCCTGGTGACCGTGCACAGCAGGAGGGAAGTTCTGCCTTGCAGGGAGCTGAAGTTGAAAGCCCTGGAACGGAGGTCCTTGGGAAGGATCCTGTTTCATTCCCAGCCAACAAATCCCATTTCCAATTCCACAGTGATGCAAGACCTGCAGAACTGGTGCTGCATTGTCAGAACGGAGCCAGGGAAGTGTCACCGGCCCCAGCCCCTCCCTCTCCCCCTGAAGGTGACAAGAACCTGTCAGCACAAGAGTTTCCTCCTCACACTTCACTTCCAATTTAGTTTCCATGCGGGGAAGAACAAGTGGGAAGTGACTTTGCAGCTGCAGCAGCTCCTGCACAGGGGTGGGGAAGGTCCCTGCGCTGGCACAACGAGCTGGAAACCTCAGCCCAGAGCGCGGGGCTGAAACAAAGGCAGAACATTCCCTGGAGAGCGCAAATACTTATTTATTATAATACCTACAAAAACCTTTTTATCCAAGATTTTCCTTTTTTCTTGCTTTACGCTTTCTTCATTTAGATTATCCTCGGAAGTTAAATGAGTGGAAAAAAACCCCAACCTTATATTTTTTTCCAAATTCTCTTTTTTTCTTGCTTTACGTTTTCTTTCTTTCCATGAATATAAGCAGTGGGTTTCACTGGTTTCATTTTGCAGTGAGAGAACAAAGCAATTGCACTTGATTTAAAGGAAGCAGAGCTGGGGTAATGATCACAGAAAGAGGCTTGAATTCCTCAATGAGTAAAGTGGAACATCTCATCCTGCTTCCACTTCCATCAGATTAGGGGCACTTCGGGAATGACTTCCCAGGGATAACATGAGCCAGAGGAGCCTGGAGCGGAGCGTCCTCATCGTGGCTCTGGCAGAGGTCCTGCCGCAATCCTGAGCCTGTGGGGAGGCTCTCCAGGGCTTTATTCCAGCAAAATCATTCTGCTCCCAGGTGAAATACCCTGGAATCAAATGGACTCCACTCCCCCCTGCAGCTGGCACGAGCAAACAAAATCGTGTCTGGTTCCTTGTTTGCAGTCCCGGGGCTCAGGGGTCTGTGGGAGAGATGAGTGCCCTGAGCTGTGCAGGGTGCTGGGAACTCTGGATTAGGAACCAGGACACCTGGAATTCCCTGGGAGCCCCTCTCTGCTCCCACGCCTGATGGAGACAGATCCTGGGGGATGGGGAAGGGATGGCTCAGGAATGTTCTGGCACACCTGGGTTCAGTGGGGCTTTTTTGCTTTTTGGGGTCTCAGTTTTCCTCAATTCCAAACTCTGGACAGGGATGGGAGTGGCCCCTGCCCAGGGGGATCCTGCTCCAGCTGTGCTGCTCCAGGACAGAAATTCCGGAGGGATTTGGGACATGCTGAGTGGGGGTTTCTTTACCTTCGTGTTCCCAGGTAGTTTGCTCAGATTTAATTTCCTACACAGCTCTGTCTCTCTCCTGAGAAGTTTTGGCCCCGTTTGTGTGATCTCTGAGATGAATTCCTGGAACAGTTTGGACATTTTTGTTCAGACACAGCAATGCTGACATCGTTCCAGCCCTTCCAGTGGTCAAACAACAGCTCTGGAGAGCTCAGCCAAGGCATTTCCCAGCTCCTGCCAAATGTGCTCCTCACAAATCTGTTCCTCCCTCCCTCCTGCACCTGGGATGCTGCTGGGGCTGGAAGGAAATGATTTTAACTCCTGTGTCTCACTGCAGGTAAATTCACCAGGAATACAGGGAAAAGTTCTACAGTTTGAGAGAGACAAGGGGTCCAATTCAGTGGCTGCTAGAATTCCCGCTGGTCCCCTCCCTATGGATGCAGGGACTGGGATCACCTGGGAACACTGGGCACTAAGCCAGGCTCCCACATGCCTGGGGACAGCTTCGTTGTGCTCGTGCAGTCCTACAAAATCAGCAGCACTTAGAGCTGGTCTGAAGAAAGTTTTGTCCCCCCAAAACTCCTGGAAGTTCACTTTTATAAACAATTTACCCTAAAGTCCTTGTTTGGAACAGACACAGTTGTATGGAAAGTTCCAGGAGGAGCCCTGGCCAACACTCAGGCTCCGTGAGGAAGGTGAGACATTAATCACGACTTCAATCCCTCTGCCTCCCCCAGTCCTGTCCAGCAGAGCTGTGACCCCGGCTTAGGGAGGGCTGGTTCCTAAACCCCAGGGCCCTGGCAATGGTGTGGGAAGTGTGGTAGGGTTTGGCAGCTCCGTATGGGATCTCTTGCCACCAAAGGTGGCTCACGGGGAGGCCCAGCAGCCTCAGGTGAGGCTGAGGGCCAGCGTGACCTGGAATATGCAATTGACCTCCTGGAGAGGTCTGATCCGGGGTTTGTCTGCCCGGGGGAATGAAAGCGTTTCATGTTTGCTGACCCCGGCTCCTTAAAATGTTTGTGAGCTCTGGGGATGTTTGGGCACTCCAGGGCTCAGGAGGGAGCCAAAGATCAGGTGTGAGAGCACAGGTGGGTGAGGTGTGAGCTCACGTGGGTGAGGTGTGAGCACAGGTGGGTGAGCTCGGGTGGGTGGGCTCAGGTGGGTAAGATCAGGTGGGTGAGGTGTGAGCACAGGTGGGCAGACTCAGGTGTGTTCACCACCAGGCAGGAGCAGCAGCTCTGTAATTATCCCCACCCCACCTGTGCCCACATCATCCCTTCCCTGTTTCCATGGGGAGGAGAGAAAACTCCCAGAAAAGAGGAGCGAAAAGTCCCAGCCCTCCCCCGGCCCCCCTGAGGAAGCTGCTCGTTCTCTCTGGGAGAACCCCCTGGAATTTCTTTGTTTCCCTAACTTTGCCCAGTCCCTGCAGTGCCTCCCCGTGCCTGGGGGAGCCACACCCGATTGAGAACAGGGCCGGGGAGGGCTCAGGGTTGGGGTCCAAAGGGAGGTCCAGGAGCAGGATCCCGGGACTCCTGCCCGGGAAGGTGCCCTCCCTCCCTGGTGCCAGCGGTCCCAGTCCCCGAGCCCTGCTGGGGACACTGTGTTTTATCTTCACCCTCAGGCAGCTGAGAACAAAGCTCAAAACGTTTGGTTTGAGGCCGTCAGGGGCAGGGGTTTGGCCTTGAGTTAATTCATAAGCAATTAACTCCAGATCATTAATAACGGATCTGTGGACGTTGGCGGGAGCACAATCCTCCCCAGATCCCGTTCCGGGCCGGGCACACCCCAGTCCGTGCAGGGCAGAGGGCTCCCGTTTACATCCTGCTCTAAACGTGCAGGGAGTGCCCAGGTTTGGGAGTTAATTGGCAATTAATTAACTGCAGGTTAGGAAAAGACCAAGCATTAGGAGAACCCTTTGCTGGGCGGTTCGGCCTTCCCCTGAGAGAGTCCTGCAGTCCCTGGGGGCTCTTCTGGGAGAGACAAAGCGCTGTGGGTGAGGGACACTGGCCTGTGGAATTCCAGTGATCCTGGTGGATCCAACCACAAAACCAGCGCCCTTTGCTGCTGTTCCAGGCCCTGTGCTGCTATGCCAGGGCCACCCAGCTCTGAGACCACCTTTTCACAGTGACAAACTCAGTGAACTGGCAGAAATTGTGATTTTTCAATTTTCCCTACCTTCTAGTGAATGAACCCTGGGATGACAAACAGGAGAGCCCAGGGGATCTGCTCAGGTGAGGCTCCACCTGCAGAGCTGCCCCAGCCCTGGGGCCAGGCCAGGAGGGACCTGGAGCTGCTGGAGAGAGCCCAGAGGAGGCTCCAGGATGATCCGAGGGATGGAGCAGCTCTCCTGGGAGGAGAGGGTGGGAGAGCTGGGATTGTTCAGCCTGGACCAGAGACCAGGGGTGACCTCACTGAGGCCTTGCAGGGCCTGAAGGAGCTGCAGGAAAGATGGAGAGAGACTGGGAACAAGAAATGGAAGGACAGGACACAGGGAATGGCTTCCCACTCCCAGAGGGCAGGGCTGGATGGGATATTAGGAAGGAATTGTTCCCTGGGAGGGTGGGCAGGCCCTGGCACAGGGTGCCCAGAGCAGCTGTGGCTGCCCCTAGATCCCTGGCAGTGTCCCAGGCCAGGCTGGACGGGGCTGGGAGCAGCCTGGGGCAGTGGGAGGTGTCCCTGCCATGGCAGGGGTGGCACTGGGGGGGGTTTGAGGTCCCTCCCAGCCCAAACCATTCTGAAATTCTGTGATGCTCTCAGGCTGCTGAGAGGAGTCAGGAGCTGATCCCAGCTCCCAGCAGGGGAATCCCGGGCAGGTCCCAGCCGTGGGGATGCTGGGGCTGAGTCTGTGCCTCCCTCACTGCTGAGCTCGGCTCGGCTCAGGGGCTGAGGCAGCTCAGCCCAAACCCCTTTGATCAGGACTCGCCTGAAGTCTCCTCACAGTGGGAGAACTTCCTCAGCTCTGCGGGGTTCCTGTGGCTGTCACTGGGAGCAGTCAGGGCCCAGCTCTGCTGCCCGTGTCCCTGCAGCCAGGACAGCCGTGGAGGGAACAGACACCAGGCTGAGCCAGCCTTCCTTCCTTCCTTCCTTCCTTCCTCCCTCCCTCCCTCCCAGCTCATCCCAGAGGGATGGACACCACCCCAGAGCCAGATCCTCACTCCAGACAGGTCGCAGGAGAGGCAGGCACGGCCCAAGGGTGAGCCAGGAGCACTGCCAGGGCACGGCCTCAGCCCAGTGTGAGCCCAGAACCAGCTGTGGGAGCAAACTGGGCACGGGAGCAGAGCCACACAGGGAGGGGTCACAGGACAGGCTCAGAGCAGTCCTGGCTGTCCCCAGGGACATCCCTGAGTGTCATCTGAGGAGCACCTGCCACCTCCAGGAGTCAACTGCTCAATCCACCACTGGGGTTTGTGCACAGAACTGTCCCTGTGTCTCTGAACTCCCATTTCCAGGTCGTAGCCTGGATCGATGGACAAGGGTTTATCTTTAGCCTGAATTTCTGCTGGCTCTGTAATTTGTTTTCTGTTACTCTCCCTCTGCTCCTGCTGAGGGGATGGAAATACGGAAATGGTGGGAAAATCAGCTTTGGGTACCAAATTATTCCTCCCCCTCCAGAGCAGTGAGGAAAGGTGACAGAATCCAGAATTTTTGAAGGGATGACTTTATTGACCTGTTTGGTCTGAATTCAGCCCTCTTTTGAATGAGGGTACAGCTGGAGCTGGGCCAGGGAGGATCAGGCTGGATTTTAGGAAAAGGTTCCTCCCCCAGAGGGTGCTGGGCACTGCCCAGGCTCCCCAGGGAATGGTCCCGGCCCCGAGGCTGCCAGAGCTCCAGGAGCGTTTGGACAGCGCTGCCAGGGATGCCCAGGGTGGGGTTGTTGGGGTGTCTGTGCAGGGCCAGGGGTGGGACTGGGTGATCCTGGGGGTCACTTCTAGCTCAGGATATTCCACGACTTTATGAATTCAGACCAAGAGGTGAAGAGCCACAGCCCCTCCAGCACCTGCCTTCTCTCTTAAACCTGACCAGAGTGACTCCAGCAGTTCCCAGCTGGATGAGATTATTGACTCTACAAATACATTCCTGGGCATCCCCCAGGGGGGTCAGAAAAATCCTCTCCTTACAGGCTAGACTTAGCACAAAAATCCCCAAACAGACTGGAAAATGAGGAGGAGGCTGTGGAACAGTGACCCAGCCACGGCAGCAGGGATTAAGGAATATCTCTAATTTTAAAATGAATTTCAGATTCATAAAATGGTGTTAATGGCCCTGAGGGTGCAGTGGGCTGGAATGTCCTTCCCAGTCCTGCACAAATCATCTTTTGTGCTCTCCTGGGACAGAGAGGCCCTGGAACAGGTGCTTTAGTTATGATTTTTTACTGTACTGGAATCATGGCCGGGTCTGGAGAAGTCCAGGCTCTGGGCCAAGGAAGAGTCACGCAGGGCTGGGCACCTCCCACCCCACTTAAGGCTCCTTCAGTTCCAGCTCCTGAGGGAAAAGCCTGGGACAACCAGGGAGCAATAAATCCCTGGAGCATCCAGGGACAGAGGGTGGCTCCCTGTGCCCAGGCTGAAATCCCTCGGGAAGCACCTCCCTCCCTGCTGCCTCTGGCTGGAAATCTAAGCAGGGCTCCTAATTAAACACTCCAGTTAAGGGTCTGGAGCTCTGCAGGATGCACTGAGATCAAAATCCCCTTCATCCTCAGCCGGAGCATCCACGTGGTGGTTCCTCTGTGCCTTTTCCCAGCTCTCGTGGCCACAGGTTCCCTTCAAAGCACCTTTAATTCCCTCCACTCCCGTTCTGTGGCTGGGTTTAAAGCTCTCCCCACATGCCCTGTTCCAGCCTCAGAAGTTTTCCAGAAGGTTCATGGGCTCAATCTGTTGCTGCAGCCTCATTTGCATGTGTTTTGCACTTTGCCTGGGGTGTTTGAAGCCCCCAGCTCGTTAGCAGGACTAATTGGGGTTGGCTGTGTCAGGTTTTAATGCAGCGCTGCCACCCTGGGCCTGGCAGGCTGGAAAATCCCTCCCCAGGGAAGGGACACCCTGTAGGTACCATGGGCAGGGGGGATTGGAGTGGATGGAGAGCATTTAGAGAGGTCAGCACAAGGTTTGGGAAATTGGGAATGTTCAGGAGTTTCCAGGGATCCCAGAGAGGTTTAGGAGTCCTTTTCCTGCTGCAGGCAGGGTTTCCTGGGCTCAGTCACTGTGTGTTGGTCCAGTCTGTGTTTATGGCTTGGATGGAGCCTCAGCACCACCCTGGAACCTCCAGAGCTCCCTGGGGGTCTCGTCCAGGGATTTTAACATCTCACTGTTCTTGCCAGCTGTGACTCTGGACAGTGGCCAGGCAGAAAGGGACCTGGGGCACTGATGGACAGCAGGCTGGACATGAGCCAGCTGTGCTCTGGTGGCCGAGAAGGCCAAGGGCACCTGGCCTGGATCAGGAATGGTGTGGCCAGCAGGACCAGGGCAGGGATTCTTCCCCTGGACTCGGCACTGGTGAGGCCACACCTCGAGTGCTGTGTCCAGTTCTGGGCCCCCCAATTTAGGAAGGACATTGAGGGGCTGGAGCGTGTCCAGAGAAGGGCAACAAGGCTGGTGAGGGGTCTGGAACACAAGGGCTATGAGGAACGGCTGAGGGAGCTGGGGTTGTTTAGCCTGGAGAAAAGAAGACTCAGAGGTGACCTTATCACTCTCTACAACTCTCTGAAAGGTGGCTGTAGTCAGCGGGGTCGGTCTCTCTCTCCAGGCAGCAGCTGACAGAACAAGAGGACACAGTCTGGGGCTGTGCCAAGGGAAATTTAGGTTGGATGTTAGGAAGAAGTTTTTCACAGAAAGAGTGGTGAAGTACTGGAATTGTCTGCCCGGGGAGGTGGTGGAGTCACCATCCCTGGATGTGTTTAAAAAAAGATTGGATGTGGCACTCGGTGCCATGGTTTAGTTGAGATGGTGTTAGGACAGGGGTTGGACTCAGTGATCTTAGAGGTCTCTTCCAACCCGGTGATTCTGTGACTCCTCATCCTGGGCACGGAGCACACTCTGTCCCTGACCCTCTGCAGCAGCTCCCTGTGTGTTTGCAGATCGTTCTTCTCTGTCCTTCTCTTCCCAATATCCCATCCAATCCCACTCTCTGGCAGTGGGAAGCCTTTTCCCTGTGTCCTGTCCCTCCATCCCTTGTCCCAAGTCTCTGTCCATGTTTCTTGGAGCCCCTTCAAGCCCTGGAAGGCCACAGTTAAGTCACAAAGCTTCTTTTCCCCAGGCCCTGCCTTGATTTTCTCCACACCATTTTCCAGAGCTGCCTTGTGCCATCCGGGAAAGCATTGCAGGAATTAGTTCTGGGAAATGTTCTCATGCAGGGCTTTGGGGAGCAAAGCTGTGTTGTCCATGAGGGACGTGATCCCAGGGTCAAATAACAGAGAAAAATTGTGAGGGTTGGGGAGTTTTCCTCCATTCACTGATGGCCCAGCTCCCTGGGAGTGTGGAATGCTGTGAGACAATGGGGTCACATCAGCAGAGAAACTCCAGATGGAAGTGGGAAATAGGGTTCCATGAGCAATTCCCAAAGTGCTGGGGCCATCCCTTTGAAAAGAAATAGTGCTCAAATTCCCTTAGGGTGCAGAAGGTGAAATGATGCTGCTGCTTCTTTTCCTCTCCCTTGTGCTCTGTTCCAAATGAGTTCAGTCCCATAAAATGAAGGCGCTGATGGAATCCCAGCAGCTGCTGAGAGCCGAGCTGGCCAGTCCTGCCAAAGGCCTGGCAGTAATTACCCTGTTACTGCTCCAAAGCAGGAGAAGAATCTTGATGTATTATGAGAAACAGCTCAAATCAATGGGCCTCCAATCCCTTCAGGCAGCATCAGCTCAAACTTTGCATTTGAACACACAAAAAGTCTCAAAAGTTAAAGAAACACGATAAAAAAAGCAGGTTTGTGGCCTGGGAAGTGCTGGAATCTTTGCTCTGAGAGCTTCCTCTTCCCTGCCAACACTGGTTCATCAACCCTTGGCTCTAAATCAGCTGAACAGAACAAATGATTTAAAAATGGCAATATTGGCCCAGTGCTCAGTGTGCCCCCGTGCCCAGCCACAGCCGCTGCCAGGGACACGGGAGCTGAGGGTCACTTCAGCTGCACCTCAGACAGTTGGGTGGCACTGGAGGGACGGGATCTTCTCCCACAGGATCTGCCCAAACCTTCCCTTCTGACAGAGGTGAGGCAGCAGGAAACATCTGAAATTAATATAAAATAATTGCATTCCTAAAAAGGGACCAGATGGGCTCAGGATGTCCTGAGGCCTCACAGGCCAAGGGAGCAGCTCTGTGGGGACATGGCTGTGGAAAACCAGGGTGGTCCTAAAAAAACCAGGTGTAAAACCAGGGTGATCCTAACAAAACCAGATGTGAAACCAGGGTGGTCCCAAGTCCCAGCAACCTCAGAGAGATCAGCTTTCACTCCTTCAAACACCCCCAAAATGCAAAATTCCTCATGAAACGTTTGCTTGGAGTATTCCCCAAGTTCAGGGTGATTCTGAATTTTCCTTCCAATGTCTGAAGCAGACTGGGATCTTTATGAATTAGTCAGGCACCCCCTCAGCCCAAGGGCAGCATTTCCACAGGGTGCCTCTGTTCCAGGGTGCTGATGGAATTCAGCTGGGGGTGACCCCGGGCTGCTGCAGCCGAGGGGACCCTGAGCAGCTCTGGCTCCTGCTCGCCTGTGGGGCCAGGCCGGGATCCAGGGGAGCTCTCCGAATAAAGCCACGCCTGGAGGGTTCCTGCTTCAGCCAGGGCAAGGCAGGCAGAGAACAGAGGCTCTGTGGGAACAGAGAGCCCCAAATCCATGGAATATTTTGTCTGAGCACTGCTGAACACGAGAACAGAGGCTCTGTGGAAAAGCAGAACCCCAATGCAGGGAATGTTCTGTTTGAGCACTGCTGAACACGGGAAGGGAGAACAAAGGAAGGAGCCGTGACAAGGCTCCCCAGAAGCAGGAGTTAAATATAGCCCCTGGATTTTCTCATTATTAGAATTGGGAGCTGAGCTAAAGACAATCAAATCTCATGCTCGGATGCAGGAGCTGCTGCAGGCAGCTGGAATGGGCCTCTCCCTCTTCTGTGGCTCCACACAATCCATCAGAAGTGTTGGAACACCATTAGTAAAACCATTAGTAACCAGTAACTATTCCTGATAATTAAATTCAGGACACTTGGCTTCAGTCCCTGGGCTGTGGCTGATCCTGTCTGGCCACAGGCAGCTTTTCCTGCTGCATTCCTGAATTTCTCCCTCTTAGGAAAGGAGACAGAGGAACTTGTCTTGGAAGCAGCATCAGGAGCTGAGGGCTGGCAAGGCCCGGTGCTCATTAGTGAGGGATTACGAGGCTTTAGGATTTGCTTCCTGGGAAGTCTGTCAAGCACTGCAGGGCCTTGGAGCAGTGCAGGGGCCTGGCACTGTGAGATCCAGATTCATGGAAGGAGGAATCCTCCCGGAGCAGCCTCTTCTCCACAGCTCTGCCACAGCCTCTGTGCCCGGAACCAAATCCATCCAACCACAGTGGTGTAAACTGAGAAGAGGGAGAGGAGCCGGGAGGGAATGAACTGCATTGGTTCGGTGCAGGGCTGATCCTGTTCTCATCCGTCAGGGAAGGCTGGCACTGAGCTTTGCCCGCTCCAGCTCCAGCTCCAGTCCCGCCACTGCGAGCCCTCGCTGGCTCCTCTCTCCCGGTCCGCTCCTCCCCGTCACAAGCGGTGCCTGCTGTGACGGCACCATCAGGCCAGAGCCCGGGCTGGGGACAGCAATTTGCTCCTCATTAGGGCTGAAACTGCAAATTCCTTCCCGCAGTTCGCCCCGGGAGCTGTCAGGTGCCATTACTGCACTTCCAAAGGGAATTAATGCAATCAGCTGCGGCTGGGATGCTCAAGGCAAGGGCACTGGGAGGGGAGAGCCTCTGCAGCTCCCTGCCTGAAGGTGACTGCAATAAAGGGCTGTTGGCGTTTGTCTGATCGCGGTCTGGGAGCGCTGGAGGGAGCAGTCCTGGATCCCGGAGCTGGATCGGCGCATCCCCACAGCAGGCTGTGTTTAGGGGCACAGCAGAGACCACAGGGAACGGTCATCCCTGCACAGCAAACTCCTCTGGGCGTCTGCCCCCTCCTGCTCCCCGCGGCACTGCTTGGATGGGTTCCTGGGGAATCCCTGTCCCTCGGAGCTGTGCTGGGATTGGGATCTCCCAGTGCTGCCCGTAGGGTGCCACTGAAGGCAGCAGGGATCCAGGGCTCCCTGGAGTTACTGGGAATCCTTCTCAAGGGATCTGAGCATCAGAAGTGCCCAGAATTCCTTTAATCCCTGTGCTTTAATGGGAGTTTGGCTGTGGGGCTCCCAATCGCCCTCCTGCAGAAAGGAATGAGCAGGGACAGGCAGGGATTGGGATCCACAGTTGGTACGAGGGAGGGAATCAAGTTCCGGAGGATCTTTCTCCAGAGGTGGGAGACTCATTGCAGAGAATCCTCTGGGAGCAGTTGGAAGTGGCTGATGGAGCTGGAAGGAAGCTGCTGGCCCGGCATGGGGCGTGTGGGAACAACAGGCTCGTTGTGTTCCACGGGCACCCCTTGTATTCCAGGGGCGATCCAGGCGGGCAGAGGGCTGGAGGAGGCACTGACTGAAGTGGGACAAGACACGTGAAGAGGAGAAGCTCTGCAGAGTGTGAGTGCAGGGAGAATAACTCCCCTGGCAGAGGAATTCCCCCGCCAGGCTGGCAGAGAAAAGGCAGGAGCTGGGCTGTTCCTCTCGAGGCTCTGTGGTCCCACCCTGCACAGCCGGGCAAGGACCGCTCCTCCTGCCATCCCCTGGGAAGGCCCTTCTGGCCAAGCCTCAAGAGGTGCAGCCCTCAGCAGAAGTTGTTAATTAATTTACAAATTGCATTATTCCGTTGTTGCTTTGCCCAGCCATGGATCCATGGTGGGGATTGTGGCAGGGTGGGTGCAATGGGTGCTGGCCACGCTCAGGGTGAGCAGCTTTCACACCAACAGCACCAGAACAGGCAGAGCTCTGGGGGCTGCTGGCCTTGGAGCTGCTCCCATTTATCAGGAGTCTGGATCCAAGGAGGATCAGTGCACGGAGAGCTTCCAGAGCACCCCGAGGGACACGAGAGGGGCACCAGGTTCCTCACCCAGGTTTCCCAGCCTGGTTCTCCTCTTGCACACCCCCCACACCACCAGTACTTGGGTTTGCCTCTGGCACAAGGACATTTCCCCACAGCTGGGAGCCCCAGGGACAATGGGGCCGTTTGAAGTCCTCTCTCCCCTTGCTGAGAGCTTTCCCCAGGACTTTCCTGACTTTCCCATTTCCCCTGTTGCTGTTTCTGTGCCCATTTTTAGCTCTGTGCCCCTTTGGCTGAGGAAGAGCTGAGTCCCAGAGCCCTTTGGTTTCTGGGCCCTGGATCCTCCTGTAGCTCCAGTCTGGAGCAGATGCTGGACTTCCAGATGCTGGGCAAGTGCAGAGACCCAAGCAGCTCTCACAGCTCCCTGGCTTCTGCTTTGGAATTGACTGAGCCAAATTCAGCAGAATCCAGATGTCTTTGGGCACTGGGAAGCAGTAGCAGCTCAGAGTAGATCAGCTCTGCCTGAGCTGCGCTGAGCTTTGATCTGGGCAGCGACTCCAGGTCTGAGGGCTCTGGTGAAACCCCTGGGAGCACAAAGCAGTGAACTCCTCAGAGCAGGAAATGCTGGTCCCCCTTCTGTGGCCCCCCAGGCAAATCCCATTGCCTGGTGGATTTTCACAGGAACACACCCCCTGAGCCCACAGGGACAACAAGAATTCCCCTCAGGAAGGGTTTGGTTTTCTCCAGCCAGACCAGGCTTGAGGCAGCAGTGTTATCCTTTATTTGATCGATGGGAGTTGGGAAGAGCAGAGGAGCTTTCAGGCACACTTGCCATTATTCAGGAATAGAAGCATCAGATTTGAGAGCTGAATCTGAGCTGGGGATGATTGCTCAGAGTTTAATTAGGGATGTATCAGTTGGTTCATCTCCCAAGGAAGGCGGAGGTGGCAGGGATGCAGGGAGAGGATGTTGGTTGTAGGGAGAGATGCGATCACACGTTCAGCTCCCGGGAGGAGAATGGATTCAGTCAGTTTGGAGCCTGGGTAGCACAGGGAGCTCCTGCTGGAATCACTATTTCCATGGGATCCATGTTTAGTCAAGTCCCTGCTGCTGGTGGGGGCAAGAGACCGGATTCCCGTTCCCTGGGGAAAGGAGAACCGCAGTGCTGCCCCGGCCCCTCCCATGCTGGGCCCGTTTGCTTTGCAGGGAAGGATTTCACCGCTGTCTCCGGGCTGCCGAAATCCCCTTTTATCCCTGCACACTTTCACAGCCTCGCCCCTGCCTTTCTCAGCTTGCCAGGGAAGACAATGCCCTTCCCACTGCCTGTGTGCCGGCACCGGGTATTTTGGGAATGCGCACCACGGAACGGAGCAGGAAATGATGGACTGCCTGGAGAAAGAGTGACATTTCCTTAAATCCTCCAGAATGTTTCATAAGAATTCCCAAACGTTCTGTTCAAACCGGCACGGGCTGATTGTTGTTAATATTCCACAGAGAAACCCCACATTTATCTGTGTGTGCATTATGGAACTCCTGTAGGAAGTTTTTCTAGAGGAAGAGAAGGTGACACAGGTCACCGAAAATCCAGTTTTCAATTTAAAAGAATTAAATTCAGTCTGAGCTTTGAGCAGGACCAGCTGGGGCAGCAGCAGGGCTGGCCTGCCCTGAGATGGTCGGGTGATGTTTCCCTGGGCTCTCACCCTGAGACTGCTTTGGGCACATTCCCAATCCCCTTCAAATCCCAGCCCAAATCCTCGGATTCCCAGGGGTAATAATGAGGAAAGAGCCCCGGGGGCACTCGAAGCAAGACTCTTCCTTGTAAGGAATTCTGGTTGGAACAAGGCCCCACATTTCCTGGCCACTGGCTTTGCTTTTCTTCCTTATTTTCCCACAAAGCTTCAGGATCTGCTGTGAAAAATCAAAGGATTCTGATGCGTTTTTTAGCACAGTTTCGAATCTCATGCTAAATTAGAAGTGACTCTGGGGTTGCTGCCTTCCCTCCTGCCCGGCACATTGGAACAATGACCTGCATTTTGTTAATGTTTGCTTGTTCCTCATTTTGTCCCTGGTTTTTAGCAGCTGCCTCACCTTTTGTTCCCTGATTTCTCTCCCATCACCCCTCCAGCAGATAATCGACCTCCTCGGGAGCTGCCCTCCCTGATGAATCCTTCTCTTCATCACTCCCTGAACCCAAAATCCCAGTCTGGGTTTGTCCCTGGAAGACAAAGCCTGGCTCCAGCAGCTCCTCATCAGGGAGGGTTCTGGGCAAATGTCTCGTTTGTAGTTTTGATTTTGTTCTCGTTCTCTCATTACCTTGAGAGCACTTTCCCAGCTTGACACCCTTTAACTTGGCTGCTCAGAATATTCCTGGTTCAGAGCAGAGCAGCTTTTCTTCTCTTCTACATCTTCTTATTTTTCCTCCCAGCCTTGCCCTGAGCTGGGGCTTGCTGTGGATCTTCAGCTGGGGTTCATCACTGGTCCCACATCCGAGGGACCCGTGCCCCAAATCTGCCCTCCAGGAGCTGCGGGGCAATGCCAGGTGTCCGTCCTGGATGGATTTCCAGCTCCTTGGCGTTTCAGTGCTGTCACAGGGTCCTTCCCCAGCCCCCTGTGGAATCCACTCCGGGTTCCCATTCCCTGCTGCCTGCTCAGGTGTTGGCTCTCGTTCTGCCGTGGAAGGAAATGGCCGAGGTTCCGTGGGATCACGCAGGGCTGGGGCTCCTGAGGGCTCTTCCAATCAGGAGCTTTGGGAACCTCTGTCATCGTGTGCTTCCATCCATGTTGGATATCCCAGGCTGACGTGATCACGGAATCACAGAATCCTGGAATGGGTTGGGTTCAAGGGCCCTTAAAGCCCACCCAGTGCCACCCCTGCCCTGGGCAGGGACGGCTCCCACCGGGAGGAAGGCCTGGGCAGTTTTGGTGAAGCCCCAAGGTGACAGCTCAGGGTTGCAGAGGTATCCCGGTGAAATCCTCCGGAGGGGGAGCACGGAGCAGCTCCCTGGCAGCTCAGCAATCCATCAATCAACTCAATCAATCCATCAATCAACTCAATCAACTTCATCCAACACATATGGTCAGGATATAAAAATTTCCAAGCCTGTGTGCAGGAGCTGAGATTCCTGAAGAGTTAAGCAGGGATAAATAACAGCCAAAAAAAGAGAGAAATTAAAACCTGAGTAAGGGGTGGTCCAGCTTTCTCCATGGTTTAATCCCAGCCTGTTCTCCTGGCCCCAGCCTGTGCCTGAAACATTTACCAGGGCTCGATGATGGTTTGCAGTTTTCATTTGTGTTTTATTTCCCCCAGGAAAGCTCAGCTGTGAGCCCAGCACGGGGCTCCAGGAGGGGCTGGAGCAGTTTCCAGCTGGGCTCACAAACAGATGAGAAGGGAAAGGTTTTGTTTAAGGTCACCCAGTGAACCAGGGCCCGTCATGGGGACAAAGCTCAGAGGGCCTTGGCTGGGGGATGGGATTTCATCCTGCAAGGCAAAGCTTTGCCAGGCTCCAGTTCCCTGCCTGCCTGCTGGGAATCGGGGAGATGGAGACTGGGGGCCAAAGGAATGGGATGAATTTGGTCATGAATCTGCTCTGAATGGAGTCACCCTTGAGAGAGCAGGAGAAATGGCCCCATCAAGGACTGCCCTGCCATTAAGGGCCACGCTTGCTTGGCACTGCAGTCCGGCAGTCAAAATTCACCCTCCAAAGGATTCCACGGAATCCCAGAATCTCCCAAGCTGGGAGGGACCCACGGGGATCATCAGCTGCAGCTCCTGGCCCTGCACAGACACCGCAAATTCCCCCTGTCCATTCCCATTGTCCAAACTCTTCCTGCCCCCGGCAGCCCTGGGGCCGTGACCCAGGACAGGAATGAACAGGACAAAGCAGGCACAGGGCTGGTCAGTATTCCAAGGAAACCCAGGGAATTCCTGCACTGAGAGGATGCCCCGAGCTCACCGAGAGCAGCCTGACGATGCTGCTGGTGGGGCCATCATTTCTCTGGTTGGCAGAGGCAGATTTGGGGCTGAAGGAATGATTTCGGAGCAGATTTATCCAATTTTATCACTCCTCCAGGCAGCTCAGTGCATCCTGAGGTGAAACCCTTCATGTAGGAATAGAAATAATTATGGAATTTAACAGATCTCAGCCAAAAGCAAAGGCAAAGAACAAAGAAAAAAGCGTAACTGGAGTGTTTTGTTTTGTAACAATAACAGAATTGAAATGATTTATTGCATTTCCACATTCATGTTCAATTCATTTGATTATTGCTGTGGAAAGGAAACTTGAAACTTCCAATTTCAGCCTTTTCTAAACAATATTTTGAGTGGGTGTCCAAGATCCTCCCATTCACACACGAGGAAACAAAAAGCAAAGCAGGAAGCTGCAATTTGGATTTAAATGAAATAATTCCTTGCAGACAGTACAGAACATTTCACTTGACCTGAAAGAAATGTTGTTGGAGAGTTTATCCTGCCAGGAAGGAAAAAGAGAAAGGAAGAAATAAAAAAGAACCTTTTTTTCACCATTTGAATGGTTTTCAGTGACCTGAAGCAGGAGTTATTTCCACAGCTCTGATCACAGAATTCCAGATGTCTCCTGGCCTCAACCCCAGGGATTCACTGCTGTTCCCAGGTGCTGTTCCTCCTATGGGTGGAGGAGTGATCCCTTCCCCAGCCCAGAGCTGGGCAGATGTGGGTAAATCCTGATGCCAGGTGGGAATACTGAGACCCCTCCCAAAGGTAGCAGAGCCTCCTCTCCCTGGAAAAGCAGGATCACTGGGGTTGGATTTGCTG